>JAHWFO010072851.1:721791-744684 GCA_023313115.1 Rhysida immarginata
ATTTTTTATCGATATTTATTATTTTTCCGAAATCTGAGGTAGACAGTAACCTTCCTCATGCTTTGAAGGTCATGTATGCGAAATTTCATCAAGATCGGAATAAAACTGTAGATTTGTATAAAAAACAGACCCACAGACAGACCCACAGACAGACCCACAGACAGACCCACAAACATCCTTCTTCTATCTATGTATATAAAGAAGGATGTTTGTGGGTCTGTGCGTCTGTGGGTCTGTGGGTCTGTGTGTGGGTCTGTGGATCTGTGTGTACGTTTTTTATACAAATCTACAGTTTTATTCCGATCTTGATAAAATTTCGCATACATGACCTTTAAAGCATGAGGAAGGTCACTGTCTAACTCAGATTTCGGAAAAATAATAAATATCGATAAAAAATCGATATTCATGGTTATGGCAAGGCATATTAATGAGAAATATCTCATGACCAACAATGCAAGGCAAAGTTGGTTCAACAATAGGTATCAACAATTGTATCAGCACGCAATTCACAAACACACTGCATGAACCAACAATATATATCTCAAGACTAACAATGAAAGGAAAAGTTTGTGCAAGTGTAATTATCCCGGGCAACGCCGGGTACCTCTTCTAGTTATATATATAGAAAGAAGAAGGATGTTTGTGGGTCTGTGCGTCTGTGGGTCTGTGGGTCTGTGTGTGGGTCTGTGGATCTGTGTGTACGTTTTTTATACAAATCTACAGTTTTATTCCGATCTTGATAAAATTTCGCATACATGACCTTTAAAGCATGAGGAAGGTCACTGTCTACCTCAGATTTCGGAAAAATAATAAATATCGATAAAGAATCGATATTCATGGTTATGGCAAGGCATATTAATGAGAAATATCTCATGATCAACAATGCAAGGCAAAGTTGGTACAACAATAGGTATCAACAATGGTATCAGCACGCAATTCACAAACACACTGCATGAACCAACAATATATATCTCATGACTAACAATGAAAGGAAAAGTTTGTGCAAGTGTAATTATCCCGGGCAACGCCGGGTACCTCTTCTAGTTATATATATAGAAGATAAGAAAGATAGATAGATATTACTCGAACAATGGCAGCTTTCAATTCATCTTTGGTGTTATGGAGGTGTTCATTGACCTCTCTCTCCACAACGCCCCGTACGTAGTAGTCCAACGGATTCTGGTCAGGGGACTTAGGAGGCCAAAGGTTAGGGGTTGAATGAATGAATGAATGAACTGTAAGGGGTGGTTACCATGAAACCAAAGTGGGTGTACTAGAAACCGAAGTGGTTATACTAGGAAACCTGAGCACTGCGACTCTCTGAGTCTATTGTACTATCCCCAGTAACGACTGCTACAGGAAACAGTAGCAGCCGGGACCGACGGCTTAACGTGCCCTCCGAAGCACGGGGGGCGATGGACATTTCCAGGTGGTCACCCAATCTGTGCTTAACCGCGCCCAAGGTTGCTTAACTCCACCATTGCATTAAGCAAGGCGAGACAACTGGGCTACGGCTGCCCCCAAGGTTAGGGGTTACGTGACCATGGAAGGTGTCGGCCATCCATTTATGCGTCATGTGAGACTTGTGTGCTCTTCGCATAACATATGAGTGATATCTGATGTTTTCATGGTGAGTTACATTCCCAGAGATAAACTTATCAGCGACCAGCTGCCTGAAATTTGCATGTCTGCGATGATATTTAATAGCGTTTTAACCCAAGCGAAGATAGTCATGACTAAATACGAATTAATTTTAATAATGCATTACGTGTTCAAGTTGAATCACACTGCATCCAACGCCTCTCGAAACATCATGGTTAGATCAAGGCATCTTAAACGAACGTACTGTCCAACGTTGGTTCCGAAAATTCCGGGCGGGAGTGATGGACCTGGCAAATGAGCCACGCGGTAGACCGCCCAACGTGTTGAATGACGCTGATCTGAAGCGATCTGTGGAAGAGGACTGCATGAACTGCATCGTATGCACACAAAATATATCAGCAACAACCTGCACTTGTGCATCGCAAAGGCGTCCTTCTGCTGCATGACAACGCGCGTCCGCACGTTCACGAACGACCGTGCAGGCGCTACAGGCTCTGGGCTACGAGGTGCTTCCACACACCCCGTACTCTCCGGACCTCTCCCCTATCGACTATCATCTTTTCCAGAGCCTGGACAATTTTCTCCGGAGGAAAACATTCCTAACCCAAGCAGACGTCGAAAACGCATTCCGGGAGTTTATTGAGTCCCGTGACCAAGGATTCTATCGGAGAGGGCTCGAGAAACTTGCCAAAGATTTGGCAACAATGTTTGGATTGCAATGTGGGTTATTTCGAATAGCACGTGTGAAGATGTCCTTTCTAGAGGGCCATTAAAGATGACCCCTGCAATCCGATATTTGATATGCAACGACCTGATAGTAATCAAGACGGGGACTGGTTCTCGTTGGCGGAGAAGTACTAAATGATAATTCAGCTTGGAAGTGAAAACGAAGTAAAAAAGCCTCTGGTTCACAACGGATGCAAAAACAGGTTTGGTTTGGTTTGTTTGGTATTAACGTCCTTTTCAACTGCTATGGTCATTTCAGGACGGCGTTATAGGGGCCGCAAATTTTGCCTCGCAAGGGTTTTTAACGTGCAGCCGGCAAACGACTACACGGGACCAACGGTTTTACTTCCTTCCGAAGGAAGTGCGTGATCTCAGGATTTACCCCTGAAAAATCCTCGTCGTCCTCGGCCGGGATCGAACCCGCGTACTCGGGCATCAGAGGCGATCACGCAACCTGCTGAGCTACCGAGACCGATTGATGGATGCAAAAACATCTTCGCTAGGATAATACAGAATATAAACTAAAGTAAAATAAATAAAAAGAGAAAATGAAGAATTTTTTACCACCCTTATTCTCAAATTGAAAGTTCAAGTTTTATCACTTAGAAGAAACAATCTTATTGGCAAAACAAATTCTGACGTCACAAACTGCTCTACGCAAATAAAACTCCATAGACATGCAGGAAAAATGAATCTATTTAAATTTTTTTGTGGCGAACAAACCCGAAATTGGAAAGTAAAAAATTGCTAAAATGTGTTGTCATCTGGAGCAAACCTGTATGCAAAATTTAATAGCGAATGGAAAAGCCGAAGTGCTTCAAAATTCGACTGAAAGGTTCCGTATCATCTCACAAGATCCAAGAGCGAGTTAATATAAGGGTGCTAATAATAATAATAATAATAATAATAATAATAATAATAATAATAAAACAGCGTTATAGAAGAGCGAGAAATCCCCTTATGAAATCAACTGCTGAAATTTCTCGCTCACATAGGAATACACATAGGAATACAATTAAATAGCAATCAAATTAAGGATTAAAAGAATCCAAACTAGACAAAAATCAATACGGGATAAAAGGCCAAGAGCACACTCGTGGCGTCCAGACAAGTTGAACATAAAAGTTCCTAAGCACCTCACAAGGCCCAGCGGGGTATCTGTCGAAGTTCGAAGCCGGAAAATGTCCCTCAGAATCACGAGTTCTCGATTAGCAACAAAGTGACTGGGTTTTAAACCAAATGGATGACTGTCTTTTGCTGACTTGGTGTCGGAAATTCAGGGTGATCATCTGATAAATCAAATAAAAACACGTTAGCAAAACGGAAATAAAAAAGTGTTACTCAAAAAGCAAAAAAAAAGGAAATACAAAAGATAATCTTGAAGAGAAAAAAAAACAAAAAAAAACTTAGCCTCAAGAGTGACCTTAGGAAGGGAACAAGGAGACGAAAGACAAAGGGCACGACAACAGCGGAACCTGGGAGACGGGAGAGGGCAAAAGGGAAACAAAAGACATAAAAGTTAGCAGTGAACGAAGGCAAAGGCCATCACTTAGAGCGGCAGAACAAAACAAAAGAGAAAAAAAGACTTGTTAAAAAAACAAATTAATTGTCAAAAGCTTAACTAAATGAATAAGCAAGAAAAAAGGTAACATTTTCTTTCTTTTAACAAAAGATAAATTGATTAAAAGCGCAAAATGCAATAAAGTAACAGAATTGGCAGATAAAGGAAACAAAATAAAAAAAAAGTCAAATACCCCGAAGATTACGGATGACGGACAGTTCGTTGAATTGGACAGGAAAAGACATTCAAACGTACACTCTTAGAAGAACCAAGACAAAAAAAACAGATGACCTGTAAGTGAGCTTGCATCTTTGCTGACGGTTAAACCAAATCACTGCCCTGAAAACTTGCAAGAGTTATGAAGGTGGGGCCCACGCAACTTTGCTACAGTTGACCTAGTGTTCGCTTGGCCGCGCATTAGTGTTCCATTGCGACCAGTGAGCTTTTCATATCCATGGGTATTCACTAACCTTCGGATGGATTAAACTCTTTCTAGTTGGTTACGAATGAGGTCAACACGCGCATCGTAAAAATGTTCAGCAGGCTAAAACTGCAGCGAGAGCGGCTCCATGCCTAATTGAAGCAATCGAAGTCCTCGATAAGAATCTCCTAACGCAATAACCCAATCGGATTGAGTTTAAGCGCTCAATCAACTCGTTCCAGGCCACAATCTCAGGAAAAACTGAATAGCAATGCAAGAAGCGACGCCCAGAATCAACTTCCGAGAACGATACGCGGCCACAGACGCAAAGCCACGAGAAAACCAAAACACGCAAGAAAAGAAGCGTTAAATTCCGTTATAACAATAGTGTGTCATTAGGCAATCCTACAGTGCTGTTGCTAAAATAAAACATTGAAAATAAACTTTAATTTTTGTAAAAAAAATTTCTCTCCGATAAAACCATGATATTTGAAAAGTTTAAAAAAATGAATTGCTTAAAATTCAAGCAATACATTTCTGCTTAAACTTTTGCGACTTTAGACTCTTGGCTTTCAAACAAGGTAAAAGAAAACACAATCCTGTGATTTACCACCAAGGCAATCCTCTCCGAAACGCGGAAAATGACTTCTAAACCATATTTAAGAGAAAGGGACCTAACGCCTCGTTGCTTATAATTTGGAAACGAAATACACTCGATCACAGGCCATTAGGATATAAATATAAATACCAAATAGAGAAAATAACACTGGCCAGACTATTGAAAGAAAAGCTTATTCGGTTTCTAAAAAGAAAATTATCCTGGCTGACGAGCTTTACCTATGAACTTGACACACTAAGAAAGTGTCATGTGGCCCTTTTAATGCAAACACGGAGGGGGACCACTGTAATCTCCTAGATCAGCAGCAAAACGTTAGGCCAAGTAGCGGGCTAGGAAAAAACGGCCGTCTTGAAGTTCCTGAGCAGAGCGCCCACTGAATATTATTGGGAATGTAGCTCATTTACGTTAGCAGTCCGAAAAAAGGCGCGATTAAGCTCATGGGAAAGTATTAAAGCCCTATCTATCAATTCTTTAAGCTAAACCTCCCACCCAAAAAAAGGTGATCAATTAGGACCGCTATAAACTCCAAATGCCCCAATCATAACCGCATTATCTTATATGGATATACCTCGTACAAGATTAACACCTTCGTTGCTGGTCCCCTTGATGACACGTACTACTGCGACCACTCTCCTGTTAGCGACGTGCTGGACATTGCAGTTCTTAAAGGTTTCGTCAAGCCCTATAATACAGGGTGAATACAAAAGTCTGAACCCCACTTTTATTTTTTGAACCGAAGCAGGTATGTCAATTTTGATGAATCCAATGAATAGGAAGTTGTGGGTGGCCTATCCCATGGTGCACTTTTCATCATCCCAAATATGCAAATTAGGACACATTCAAAATTTATCTCAAAAACCGTAAGGAATAGAGAAAAAAAACCAATTGCAAACTTGTTCAGCATAAAAAAACAAACAAAATAATAAAAATCATCCAAATCGGACCAACCAATCACCCACAAACATGCGGTGAACTGCTGTAGCTTACAAACAGTCACACTGCACAAACAAGTTACTTCAAACAGTTTAAAAAAAAGTTAATCAACAAAATGCTCGATGTGACGACCGTGGGCACCATAACACAATTGGGCACGGACCTAACTGATGCCAAAACATCGGCAAGCATGGCTGGTGTCACTCCTCGGCACGCTTCCTGGATTCATTGAGCCAGATCCTCCAGTGAGGCGGGCTGCGTAGCATAAACGTTGTCCTTCAGGTATCCCCACAAGAAAAAGTCAAGTGGTGTAAAATCAGGGGAGCGGGGTGGCCAACGAACTGGTCCTTCTCGGCCAATCCATTGTTGTCCAAATATCTCACTTAGACGCTCGCGAACGACCAACCCGTAATGTGAAGGAGCTCCATCATGCTGAAACCACGTGCGCTGATATGAGGCCAATGACAAATTGTCAATGAAGTCTGTGACTACCACGTTGAAAATTTCAGCCCGGTAGCGTTCTACAGTCAGTGTTCCATCCTAAAAATACGGTCCAACCACAGTGTCATTGTACAATCCACACCACACATTGATTCTCCAGTTCACTTGATGAGTTGCTTCTCTCAGACATCGTGGGTTTTCGTCTGCCCAATGATGGTGGTTGTGCCTGTTGATAACTCCATCCCTGGTGAATTGGGCTTCATCTGTCCGCAACACCGCATGAATGAAGTTTGGATTGTCATCCAGACAGGTAAGTAACCAGTTGCAGAAAGCGGCCCTAGCAACATAATCCAATGGCAGTAACTCCTGGTGACAATGAATATGGTATGGGTGAAAATGATGTGCGTGTAGAATGTTGAGAACAGTTCTCTGATGGCAATTGTTCTGCTGCTTATGTGGGGATTTGCAGCAACTGCAGCCAGAACTAGTGTTGTTATATCCTCGTCGCCTTGTGCCCTTGGTCGTCCTCGTTCTGCATTAACATTCCCTGTAGCCTCGAATCTTTGAATAATGTGACGCATTATTTGACGAGAAGGATGGCGTTCGTTAGGGTATCTGTCTCGATACAACCTAACTGCAGCATGTAGGTTTCTCCTTGCCTGTCCCAAGCAGAAGATCATGTTGACCATTTCCGGAACAGTGTAGCTTGCCATCCTGGAATTGTTCTGTCTTCTGTGTGCTGAAACATGCCTTTTATTTGCTTTTCCGCATGAAAGTGAATGTGAATATGGTAATTTATGTTAATTTTTTGATTTGCATGCTTTACACGGTGGAAATATCAACATTCAGTTTTCCTTGTGCAGTGTGACTGTTTGTAAGCTACAAACAGTTCACCACGTGATTGTGGGTGATTGGTTAGTCCGATTTAGATGATTTGTTTTGTTTTGTTTGTTTTTTTATGCTGAACAAGTTTGCAATTGGGTTTTTTTTCTCTATCCCTTACGGTTTTTGAGATAAATATTGAATGTGTCCTAATTTGCATATTTGGGATGATGAAAAGTGCACCATGGGATAGGCCACCCACAATTTCCTATTCATTGGATTCATCAAAATTGACATATCTGCTTCGGTTCAAAAATAAAAGGCGAGTTCAGACTTTTGTATTCACCCTGTATATTCACAGTCGACGACTTATCCTCTGATCACCGTCCAGTGATGCTTATGTTTGAGGCCTTTAACGTCGATAAGAAGATAGTGCTCCGCTCTAAACAAGATTGGAAATAATTTAGGGATATTCTTAGAGAAAATATCATTCCTTACAAAGAGGTTATCGATACTGAGGATATCAATAATAATATCAGTGCTATCACTCATGTTGTCAACGATGCCACTACTTCCATTACCTCTACTATCGATCGTAAGCACCCTGAACATCTCGACCTTCCTCCTTATATTAGGCGTCTTATTTTCGAAAGGAATTCATAAAGAAGATTATGGCATTGTAAGCGACTACCTTTCTTCAAGACCAAGTACAACAGGCTTTCTCGCAAGATGCAGGAAGAGGTTAGAGCTCTGCGAAATCAAACGTGGAGCGAATAACAGAAGTCCTTGTCTGTTCAGGATAACTCGCTCTTGAGTACTGTGAGGGCCTTAAACGGTAACAAACCCATCTAATTGCCGCCACTGATTGCAAGAAATGGCAACGTTGTCACCAGTGACGGGGATAAAGGTCAACTGATCGCTGATTCCCTGAAAAGCCAATTTACCAGACCTAGTGAGAATAACCTGGACAGTCTCTCACACAGAGCTAGTTAATAATACTGTAGTTGCATCGCCTATCATCATCGTGTTCCTACTCCTAAGAAATTCATTAGTATTCAAGAAATCTCCGAAGTCATCAAGCAACTTAAGACCAAAAAAGCAACTGGTATTGACTCCATCACCAATACGAGTTTTCTCAAAACTTGCCTCCTAATGTTGTATCGACCATTACCAAAGCCATGAACGACTACTGGAAACTTGATTACTTCCCCGATAAGTGAAAAGGGACCGTCATCGGTACCTTACCAAAGCCTGGTCTAAACCCTGCTCTCGCTGTCAGCTACAGGCTCATAAGCTTACTACCTATGCTGTCAAAAGTCTTGTTCGTGAGGAGCAATTCGGCTTTCGACTAGGTCACTCCAGATCTGCTTCATATCTAAACACTCCTCTTAACTGTGCTAAGTACGGTGGTCTTGTCTTCTTGGATGTCCGTAAAGCCTTTGATCAGGTTTGGCACAACGGCCTCATATACAAAATGATTACTTGTGGTTTTCCATACGATCTGAATGCTTTGGTTATATCCTTTATGTCAAACAGGATTTTTCGTGTCAAGGTTGGCTGCTCCATGTCTATCCCTTGTGACGTCAGTGCTGGTGTTCCCGAGGGCTCTGTTCTGGGCCCTGCGCTGTTCACTTTTTCATCCATAACTTTCCAACTTTTACTAAATGCAATCTACATCTGTTCGCTGACGACGCATCCATCATGACTACTGACTGCAATCCCGCTCACGTCATATCTCGGTTACAAAATGCCTTATATCGATGCGAGAAATGGTTTGCTAAGTGGAGACTCAATCTAAACGTTGACAAATGCAAGATTACAAAGATACTTCGAAAACCCCCGAGTCCTGTCTTCCTTTCTGGTTTAGAACTCGAATGGGCCAAAAATTACAAATATCTCGGATTGGTAATAGATGCCAAGCTAAGTTGGGGTGAGCATGTTCCCTTTGCAGTCAAGATTGGTTTGGTTTGGTTTGTTTGGTATTAACGTCCTTTTCAACTGCTATGGTCATTTCAGGACGGCGTTATAGGGGCCTCAAATTTTGCCTCGCAAGGGTTCTTTAACGTGCAGCAAACGACTACACGGGACCAACGGCTTTACTTCCCTTCCGAAGGAAGTGCGTGATCTCAGGATTTACCCCTGAAAAATCCTCGTCGTCCTCCGCCGGGATCGAACCCGCGTACTCGGGCATCAGAGGCGATCACGCAACCTGCTGAGCCACCGAGGCCGATTTGCGGTCAAGAAGGCAAAGTCCCGTCTGGTTGCTCTTCTGGGGCGAAAGAGTGCAATTGGAATAGATAACAAACTTTTGCTTTATAAAATGGTCATCCGAACCATTCTTCTTAATGGCATGTCTGCCTGGGCTACAATATGCAAGTTCAGATGGAAGGACCTCCAAACCTTCCAAAACGTGATCTTGAGAGCAATTGCCCTACTTGATACGAGAATTGCAACCAATACTTCCATTGCTGAAGATTTGGATATACCTCCAATTGGTAAACATGAAGAAGCTATTTCCGAAGATTAAGGACCATCCCAATCCTCTAGTTGCAGATATTCTAGAGCACCCGCTCACCTTTAGAAGTTTCTTCAGGCGTCGCAGGTCTCTTCACATCTTGGACATTAATTTCGACGACATGCAAAAGGCCATCTTTCCAGAATACTGGATTTCCTGTCTACTCCGTGTCTCTCGTCAATCTACAATCAGCTTTATCGTCATAGGACTCCATCTTATCGTCTAGAAGACTTAACTAGGTTTCATCTGGCTTCTTTCCTAGTTCAATGTAATTTCCCTGATTACTTCCAGGACGAGTATGGCAGTGAAAGCTTTGCTTCCGGACTGCACGTTTCGTTTTTCCTGCACTGTTCGATTGTCGAGTGTCTTATAACTTTGACTGTCGATATACACTTATGGACAAAACTATGGAGACTAGACTTCCATCATATTTTAACAAATGAACGATTTAAGCAACGAAAATAAATAAGAATAAGCAAACATACAGCAAAAAGAACAAAATACCACACAGGACAAAAGTTTGGAGACTTATCCCAATTGCGACAGAAGTTTGGAGACAAGAGCATAATAATAAAACAGGAGGCTCTAACTTTGATTTTCTTGATAAAATATGCAAAGTAGGCCACAGAAAACCCTCCAGAAAATGGGATGTTCCATGTAGTGTAATAAAATTGCTCAATTTGGTTTTAACATTCAAGTAATTCAACATGCCACCAACGAAACAAATTCCTCAATCCATTCGAGAAATAATCATTCAAAAATGGAAAAACAACGAAATGCAAGTCAAAATAGCAAAATTTTACTTACAGCTTTCGTTGTTAGCTGCAGATCCTATAATCAAATACAAGAAAACTGGATCCTGCTCTGTGGAAGCACGAAGTGGCAGAAAGCGAATCACAACAAAAGCCGAAGACAAGCATTTGCTATCGATTATTCGAAAATCACGTAGACAAACATCCTCAGAAATTACAGCGAAATGGAATGGGGTTACAAATAAACATGTCTCTTCAAAAACAACAGTTCGTCGTTTGAAAGAAAAAGGCTACACATTCCACAAAGCTAAGAAGACACCATTACTGACTACATGTATGAAGAAGCAACGATTGGCCTGGGCACAACAACACCAATCATGGACAACGGAACAATGGAGAAAGCTCATCTTCAGCGATGAAAGCCGCTTCTGTCTCCTAAACGATGCAAACCAGAAAGTTGTACGTAAGAAGAACGAAGCATTGGATAGCCGTTGTGTGTCTGCTCAGGTGAAACATCCACCTAGCATCATGGTTTATGGAACATTGACTGCCTTTGGTGTTGGAAGCCTGTGCTTTATTCGTGGAAATGTCAACACTGCTCATGTTGACATCATGGCTGATCATTTAATCCCAAGTGCTGACTTCTATTTCCCTGACCATGACTACATCTATCAGCAGGAAGACGCACCATGTCACAGAGGCAGAAACACACTGAACTGGTTTCAGGAGCACGAGATCAGTGTCCTTCCATGGCCTGGAAACAGCCCGGATCTGAATCCGATAGAAACACTGTGGGGGAAAATGAAAATCGCAGTTGCAAAAGCTAGGCCGATGACTGTGAAGGACTTACAAGACACTGTTCAAAATGTGTGGTGTTCACTTACAAAGGAGGACTGTGAAACACTTGTGAACTCTATGCCACAAAGTGTGCAGGCAGTAATTAACGCTAAAGGGGGTTCTACCAAATATTAACACCAAGTCTCCAAACTTTTGTCTCCGTTTGGATAAGTCTCCAAACTTTTGTCCTGCGGACATGTTTCCTTTTTGTTGTATGTTTTGCTATTCTGGTTTTTTGTTGCTCAAATTGTATTCAATCATTAAAATATGGTGCAAATTTAGATATTCAACAGTTTTAGATCTCTGTCTTTATTACTTTATGGGATATTTTCATTTTTCTAAACAACGAGTCAACTTTTTCCACCAGTCTCCATATTTTTGTCCATATTTTTGTCTCACAATAAATCGGTAGTCCGAGGGTCTCATTGAAGAAGCTGACGTTCTTAGTACATTCGAGCTTTCATTAAACTCTTTATGTGGATTTGTGTGTTAGTCTTTCTTTGTATTAGACCTTTGTCCACAGTTTCTGGCCTCCCACGTTTTGCTGGTAATCTGTTGTTGCAATTGACGCTCTGCTCTCGATGTCTTGAAGCAAAACTTGGTGTGGTCTAGTAGTCGCCATCTCTTCTGTTGACACGCTTTGATCATCGATAACGACTGGGTCACTCGCCTCTAGCTTAGTTGCAAAAGTGCGCTGGCGAAACTGATACAGCGCCGAGCAAAAAGACTGTTTCTTCTGCTTCCTATCCACTGTTTATCAGTATTCTCCTAACATTCAATTATCTCCAGTTACTGCTCATTTTTGCAGGAAAATGTTAAGTTTTAAGAACTATCAATTCTAAGAAAAGCCCGAACGACAGGATTTCTATGCATTTTAACAAATTCCGACGGCTTCTCACGGATTCTCAGAAGATGAAAACCCTTCCAGCATTATGCTCATGACCATTACGCGAAAATTGACATTATGATCATGAAATTAGAAGGCCTGAAGAACATTACATTTTATAAGAGGGTGGTCTTCGATGTAAATAAGTAAGTTGTGTGTCCTCAAAATAATTTTGTTAAAGAAATTTACATTATTATAAAAGAATCATGAATATTAATGAAAAAATGACCAGTCTTGAGTTTAATTTACATGTCTTAATGAACGTTTTATACAGGGTGTTCAAAAATATGTTTCCAGTCTCAGTATCTCAATGACTAATGGAAATTTCCAGATTTGGAAATGATTATCTCCTATCAAATCATTTGTGGGCTTTTTAACAATGATCTCAATTTTGACCTTCATATTTATTTTCCAGGTCAAATTTAATGCATAATGAAAACCGTAAGAGAGAAAAAAAAAGTCAATTGGAAAGTTCTACACAATCCTAAAATTAGTCTAAATCATTTATCTCATTTCATTTTGCAACAATGGTTACCTAATTAAAAAAAAATTTGGGTGACAATTTTCAATCATCAGCTTTCATTCGATTTCAGGTTAAGTAGCATTGATCCTGCTCAGTGTTAGAATGGTAATATTCAAAAAATGACAGAGTACCCTCAAAATGAAAAGGTTGACATGGTATTTTGTTTTTGTGTAAGTCAACAAGATGTTGTACCAGGATTGTATCAAGATGATGAAAGACATCCAAATCGCCGCCATCCTTCAAGACAAGCCGTTGGAAAAATTATTGCACGTTTTCAAAACAAAGATAGTGTTCAACCTTATGCAAGACAGAGACGACCAAAAACCGAAACAAATGAAGACACTGACTTTTGGATCACCCTGTATAATAAATAACGTATTAAATAATAAAACAATTCTGCTTCTTCACGTTTGTCAAGTTACAAGGTATATTACAACCCTAGAGTAAGTTATAATTATTTTGATGCAGTTATTATTATTATCAAGAAACATCTATATTCCAAAAATTTTAAACAAAATTCCAAAAATTATTAAACCTGACCTCATACAATCTAATCAAGAAAAGTATATTGATTTGGAAAGGATACATATAAATATTATTGACTGAAAAAAATTTTTATTTTGAAGTAGAGAAATAAACTTTTGCTTATTATTACTTTTGGTATAATCGGAATAAGTTTTATTTTATCCTGAGAAAAAACGTTTTACAATTTTTTCAAATTTCGTATATTTATTTTTAAATTATATTTTGGAAATCGATTCCAATAAAAGCTAACAATGACTTCTGGAAATGCCAGAGATTCTTTGAAATTTTCAGCAATTATGATAATAAATAATAAAAAATAAGCATTTATAATATCATGAACGTACATTGATACTTCCTACATGCACAGAGTCCACCAAAAAATGTATATGTCGCAGACACATAGCGTAATTGGTCACTTCGTGAAATGTCCGGACACTTCGCGAAGTGTCCAGTTGCATTGGACTCATACAGTAATTAGGTAGATTTCAGTATATGTCTGGACACTTCGCGAAGTGTCTGCCGCAGGTCAGACCGATACAGTAACGATGTCAAATCCCTTGCACGAAAATTTTAGCTATCGCAATGACAAAAAACTGTTTTAATATTTGCCATATTATAATTAACTGAAATTTAAAATTTTTTATAAGAATTTTTTTTATATTTTATTTTCAAAATAATGGTTTAATTATTAGTCATAAATTACAACAATTTTTTGCAATGATTATTTTAGTTTTTATAAAATGTAATTGTATAAATAAATATTAATGCAAAGTAAAACTTTTTGAATGGTTATGGTATAAATTTCTTGTAATATATTTGGTTTTACTTTGTGAAATAGATGACAATCTCAAAAACAAAATTCTATGTGAAAAATTTAATAAACGGAAACTGAAATGATTATACAAAGAAATTGAAGCAAGAAGAAGGAAGCATAAACTGTCATGGATAAAGAGTATTACGCAGTGGAAGATTTTAATAAAGTTAACTGAGACAACAGAGTATATCTTTTGGCATGGTTTATTGAATCAATAACAATTTTAACAAATATAATTGACAAATAACAATAAATACACGGGCCATCATCTTACGTATACGTAAGAAACGCCTGGAACCAAACAAAGAGGTTCTACCCAGTGGAAACGTAACTCGTTTCGCTTTACAAAAGAAAGTTAAAGTAATGCACACAGTAACAGCATGTAGGACCCCTCTGGGACTTAGCAGAAGTTTTTATCTTTTCAAACCAAAAACTAGGCCCGGGTCCGCCCGAGGAAATGATCACAGGCTCACACAAACTCGGCAAAACTTTTTGCTAGAATTATAAATAGCAACTTAACGAGATTACATCCTTGTGCTCCCCTATTTGGCGGGAACGTTAGAAATAGCAAATATAAGAATACTTGGCAAAGCACCGGTCGAATAGCAGCACCTCTACAATGTTACGGCACAATCTCGACCCTAATGTGAGTGGCGGCGACCAGTCAATCTTTAGTTAAGAAAACGCAACCGCTGAAAGCTGTAAAAAAAAAACAAAAAAAAAACAGAAAGGGAGCGCCTATTAATTCAAAGGCCGACTAAAATAGCGCTCGCCATAAGAAATTTTTTACTCGCGTTCGCTGCTTAAAAGAAAGTCGGAAAACGGCTCGCTAACTCCCAAATACTTTAACAACGAAAAATAACAAACCCCGTCCTCGTAAAGGACCTCGTTTGATTTAAGCAACGAACGCCTACATCAACTAACGCTTTAGGCCGCAGGAGAGAGAGAGCAATATGTTATGAAACCGACTTGGGCTGGGAGGTTCACTAGAAAAAACCACTAACCTTATTTAGGGCACGATATGGCCCAATCCATGAAGCCAAAAGGCCTCCTGGGTCCAAGGGGTAATCCAGACGCCTGATCCTTCGGGAATTAGTCGGTCATCCAAACCCGGGAGCTGGTGAAGGACGGTTGCCTCCAATTCGGCGGCGACTACCAAAGTCCTCGTAACAACACTTGCGAAGAAACCTGATGCAAGTAAAGGCACTGCTGTCGAAGGCGCTGGGGAACGAACCGACGCACCACAGGTTTCTCAACCTGAGTTTCTCACAGGTCCGCTTCACTGGTTCTCGTAAATCGTCGACGGCAGCTTAACACCGCTGCCCTTCGGTTTGATTTTCTGAAAACGTAGCTGAACACAAATAATTATTGGTTAGTGAAGACAATTCGAGCGCACTCGCTGTGGTCGGCGGAGGTAGATTTTCTTTAAGCATGGCATGGTCCGACGTATCTCTCCACACGCTCAAACGTCCACTACTTGCCTTTTCTGAGGCGGGTAATCTCAAAATTGTTGGATATTTTTCTCGAAAAGGCACGAAGCAATTTTTCCGTGACCTCTTCTCCCCGGTTTCCTCTCAACTCTCCACATCACCTCCTCTCCTTCCCGTGCCTTTTCTTTTGCATCTTTTTCTCTTTACGACGCTCGCGCCTAGGACTGCAAATAGGATTGTTATTTACGTAGTATTTTGCAGCAATAGATGGCGTACCAATACACTGTTGTTTGCAAGCCCTCTGCTCAGAACTACCCAATGATATCTAAAACAACTGGATCGCTGACTCTATCCGCAGTCGGCATTGAGAAGTGAAGCCAAAATACGTCATAAATTTTCCCTTCAGGTCATTGACTAGTAGCGTCAAGTGGTCTAAAAAGCAAGGATAAATCCCTCATAAACGCTCATAAATTGACTAGTAGGTTAAATCCCTCAAAAACAATAATTCCTCATAAACGCTCATAACGTTAAATCCATGAAAAACGCTCATTTCTCATAAACGATCCCTTCAGGTCATTGACTAGTAGCTTCAGGAGGCCTAGAATTACGGCCTCAGTTCTCTCCCAGTGAGTCAGCGATCCAGATGTTTTAGATATCATTGGAAGTACCTTTGGTGGTGTGGTTGGTAACCACCGCTGGCGCTAGCCTACACCCAAGCTCGCTCCCGGTCTGAGATGGACGAACGGGAGCCTTGGGCAAATCTTCAGTCGCCAAAGTTGGTGACATGCTCGCCCCCCCTTCAGCGAGGTCCACTTCTTTTTATAATTGACCCCTCGGCGCTTTCTGCTGCGCTTTTTACCGCGACGCAAAACTGTAGCACAACCTGCTGCCGTCGCTTGCATATTGATACTCCCCCCCCCCCCCTTCGAGCCTTCTTTTCTGGAGCCTTACGTCTCTGTTTCACAAAAAATTTAGCAATGAGGCCTTTACACCGGTGTATATTGGCCTCTGGCTCCCACGAAGGTTGGAGATACCCTACTCACTGGATAAGGAATTCTCTTTTAGGAGGATTTCCTCTAACGTCCTTAATGGCCTGTACCTGGTAAACATCACGGTACAGCGGATCTTTTATAGGCCCCGGACGTTTTGTCGAAGTGTCCGTCGGATACCAACTGCCCCCTCTATATTTCTTAAGGTAAGAACAGTGGAACGTTTTAGTGCCCTTCCACCTTCGAGGGATTTTCACTTGCGCGGATACTTTATTGATAACTTTAATAATGGTAAAGGGGCCTATATATTTAGCGTAAAGTTTCTTCCCTACCTTATGTTTAATTGGGCGGAGACGGGCTGACACAACCCAAACCTTCTCGCCCACCTTGAGTTGCCATTGTGAGTGGCGTTTATCATACCACTTCTATATTTCTGATTGGCTTTCTGAATATTGCGGCGCGCTTGCCGCAAAATCTTAAGATGAGCCGCATACGACCCTTTATGCCTGCTAACATTAGCGTATTGGTTGATCGATGGAGGGATGGCAATTTCCCTCCTTAGATCTGCGAAATAAGGAGAAATTTCAGAGACTATAGCTTGGGGAAAGCCATGAATCTTGATGACTTCGTCAACTAACAGCTTAGCAGTTTCTTCGGCTGTAATGTTGACGTGACAGGGCATTAGACGGACTCTCTTAGTGAGTTTGTCCATCACTGTCAGCAGCGCATCATGCCCTTTCGCTGATCGAGGGAGGGGGAGGACAAAATCGATCGTTATCGTATGCCAGCTATACGGTGGCACTTCGAAGGTTTGTAAATCCCCGTATGATTTCTTTCGTTCTGTCTTATTGGCCTGATATTCGGGACACGCCTTAACATATGCGGTTATGACTTGAACCATTCCCGTCCACAAAAACTGCTGCCGGGCTCTCCGAAGCGTTTTGTGCACTCCTAAATGTCCTGCAGTGGGATCATTATGTATGGTTATTAAAATTTTATTTAGTAAATTTTTTGATGAGGGTAGAACCAATCTTTTGCCTACCCGATCGTTCTTGTAAATTAGCCCGTTTTCGAGGCAATAGGGGGCTTTCATCTTTCCTAAGAGGACTTTAATCATTTTGCAATTTTTATAATTCCCCCGGATCTCTTTCATTAGCCCTTCACTAAGAGTCCATGTGGAAGTGGCGGCCAAAATCGTCCGGGTTTCACCCGAGTCCTGAGTGGGCTGCTCATTTTTATCCTTTAACGGCACAGCTGTCTCCATCAACTGTAATAAATTGCTGGGCTGGTTAACGATTAGAACGGCTTGTACATCAGCAGCAAACGCATCCTGATACCACCGCATTTTCTGGCTGTCGGGAAGATTCTGCAGTTGGTTCGCAAGCACCATAAAACATTGGTTAAACTGCTTTATTTCCTGGTTTTTAAACCTAATCTCCCTGAGAGCTTTGCGGATAGACCGTTCCAGCTTAACCTGGCTTTGATCCCCTGCACTGATGCCAATATTCTTTGTATGCATTTTGACCCCTACGGCGCCAAATGCACTACTTAAAACTTCGCAAATCAAACCCACAACGGTCCAAATAATTAAACAATATATATAGTACGATAACTGCAAAAAATACACAAACAATGACATAAGAAGCAATTAAACGTACGGTCCATCCACTAATTAGGTGGCTATGAAGATAAATAATGCACGCCTGTCAAACGCTTAGCTTCGCCTGCCAAAAGTTTATACTCTGAATCTATACTTACAGGCAAACGCTTTACAGTTGCTAAATCGGCGCGCACCCTCTTCTTCTGAGACAAATAAATTGCTACGCTTCCCCCTAAGCTTCGCGAAATGGAAGCGAACCGCACAAGAGAAGAAGAGCCGAACGAACCTATGTACTGACAACTTTAACGCTAGTCAAAAAAAAACAACGACTGCTGCTTGACATATTAGCTATAAGCAAAAATAAACACAACGCTCAGAACGCGTCGTGTGGACCCTTTAATTCGTATAACACAGGAAGGGGCCACAATAACCTCCGATAGACTAACTAAAGCAGCACGCCAAAAAAAAATAAATTATTTTTTCTCTTTTTTTTTTTTTTTTTTTTTTTTAGGGTGGGTTGGGCGGGGAAAAAAATGAACACGCCGGGCCGAACCACGCCTGCCAAAAGTTTATACTCTGTGTCATGGATAAAGAGTATTACGCAGTGGAAGATTTTAATAAAGTTAACTGAGACAACAGAGTATATCTTTTGGCATGGTTTATTGAATCAATAACCAATAACAATTTTAACAAATATAATTGACAAATAACAATAAATACACGGGCCACGATCTTACTTATACGTAAGAAACGCCTGGAACCAAACAAAGAGGTTCTGCCCAGCGGAAACGTAACTCGTTTCGCTTTACAAAAGAAAGCTAATGTAACGCACACAGTAACAGCATGTAGGACTTAGCAGTAGTTTTTATCTTTAGAAACCAAAAACTAGGCCCGGGTCTGCCCGAGGAAATGATCCCAGGCTCACACCAACTCGGCAAAACTTTTTGCTAGAATTATAAATAGCAAATTAACGAGATTACATCCTTGTGCTCCCCTATTTGGCGGGAACGTTAGAAATAGCAAATATAAGAATACTAGCAGAGGACCCGGCGTTGCCCGGGGTAATTACACATGTAGGTAAGCAGAACAATCTCAAAAAGTTAAATTAAAACTCCAAATTGTTTAAATAATAACTCAATCAATAAATGAAAGAGAGAAAGGTCTGTCCATTCTTAGAAAAACCCGATAAACAGGAATTCTAGGTGATATACCAGGACTTTATTTAAACTCATCTTGTTCTGCCTCAGATTAAAATGATATCTATCTTCACCACTGGGGATATCACTGGATACTTTAGACCCTTAGTTTTTATTGCCCTTAACGTAGAATCTCTTATACCCTCTTGCTGTATTCGAAACTCCCGTTGTTCAGATTTTTCCAATGCCCGTATAGATTTTTCTATTTTAGTTTCAGAGTTTCTCTGACCAATACCAACGCCTCCTAAAGAAAAGGCCTGAGCGCGAAAACGTCATACATTGTTACATCATCATCCGAAGATATGTTTAATCGCATTTCTATTAATAATAAGCCCTAAATTATGTCTTCGCATGATGTAACAATGTATGACGTTTTCGCGCTCAGGCCTTATCTTTAGGATGTCTTGCCAATATTCGTTCTTTCTCTTTCTTTTCCAGGCACATAATTTTTTGCTAGTCATCTGGACGGCAGGAAATTTTATAAAACAAAAAATCAATTAGAATCGTTTACAATAAAATCCTTTCATGCCTGCTTCGCATTTATTAAGTCTTAATCGATTATTTTTATGAACTTCTGAAGCAGCTTTTATGAAAGTGTAGCTTTGATAGGAGTTCAAGCTACACCTCTTAAAACTAAAGCCTGAGCACTGAAACGCTATACATTGTTACATCATTATAAAAAGGCATTGTTAATCTTATTTCTACTAATAATAAGCCCTAAATTATGACTTCTTATCAATGACGTATATTAAAGATAGACTCCGAATCCTATTGTTAACAACGGCAAAAAGTGAAGCAAATTGAGCCATGATAGTTCTGGGCAGGAGTCAGCCGTGGAGTAATTAGCTGTTTTGTTTTTGAAGATTTTGGGCCCGAGGAATAATTAATTCAAAACCATTCCTCAAAGTTAAACTGCGTACAACTGTACATATAGACAAGAACAAGGTCCAGGAATCATTTTCCACAAAAATAAATTAAAAATACGTAACTAAAATGAAAATACGTAACTGAAAGACAATCGAAACGAAATTGAAACCATGATCGAAAAATTGTTAATAAAATTTAATAAAATACCTCAAATACAAAGTAAACGAAAAGATAAACTTATCACTCCGTGATCGGCGTGTGAAAGAATTATTAATCAGCTACTCTCGTGTTTAGCCATGTGTTTTGCATCAACTTCACTCACTTTCGGCCATGACAGTTCTGGACATGGAGCTTCCCAATTTGCTTCAAGTTACAACAATAGAATTCGGAGTCTATCTTTAATATACGTCATTGCTTCTTATGAAGATATAACAATGTATGATTTTTCAGTGCGCAGGCTTTAGTTTTAGGAGGTGTTGATTCAAGGGAGACACGTGTGACTCCTTTTTCTCATCAATAGACGCTGCTTTATTAATGTTCTGTCATTGCATCATCATTTTATGCTCATTATTAATAATTCTTGGAAACGAACGTTCAATCATCGCATTATTAGCATCTCAGTTTCCAAAATATACACATTCCCACAAAGTATAGTCAAAATGTAGTTTTATGAAATGTTTGGATCTGATGTGCTACAAAATAAGGTAGGTGATAACCCCGGCGTGGCTCGGACTTTTTTTTTTGATTACCTGTTGCAGTATCTTAAAAATACACACAGGAAAACGCTTAGAATTCTAAATGAAAATTCGAAAAAAATTTTTTTAAAGGCTCACAATGGATGGACCTCTCCAAGGATGCCACTGCTAGTTTAAATACTTTCTTACTCACGTAATCTTACTTTAAATGTACACTTGATGTTGTTGCAATTCTCACTCTTCTGTCGATGTCTTGAAACAAAACATGGCCATTCATCACTTACGTTAGTGTAGTCTAGCCGTCGCCAATTCTTCTATTTACTTGATTAACATTTGCTCAATACAGCACGGAGCTAAAGGAGTGCTTTCTTTGTTGTCTTTCCACTCTTTCTCAATAGTCTGCTAACTCTGCATTATCTCCAGTTGCTGATCAATTTTAAAGATTTTCAAGAAATTATTAAGTAGTTAGAACTCTCTATTCTAAGAAAAGCCTGAATAACAGCAATTCTACGCATTGTTACAAATTGAAACTTATCTATATTGCACAAACTTTGCCTTGCATTGTTGGTCCGTGCAGTGTGTTTGTGAATTGCGTGTTGTTACCATTATTGATAAGTATTGTTGCACAAAGTTTGCTTTGCATTGTTGGTCATGAGATATTTTTCATTAATATGCCTTGCCATAACCATGAATATCGATTTTTTATCAATATTTATTATGTTTTCGAAAGCTGAGGTAGACAATGACCTTCCGCATGCTTTGAAGGTTAGTACGTAAAATTTCATCAAGATCGGAATAAAACTGTAGATTTGTATAAGAAACAAACCCACAAACCCACCCACAACATCCTTCGTTATATATATAGAAAGATTTTCCCCCTGAAAAAATCCTCGTCGTCCTGGGCCGGGATCGAAACCACATCCACGGGCATCAGAGCAACACCACCTAGACAGAAGGCTTGATAACGGAAACGTCATACACTGTTACATCATCATTAGTCGACCATTGTTAATCCTATTTCTACCATTAATAACCCCTAAATTTGGTCGACTAATGATGATGTAACAATATATGACGTTTCCGTTATCAAGCTTTCTCTTTAGAAGGTGTTGATCAGAGGAGATCATGCAACCACTGAGCCATCAAGGAAAAGTAAAGTCGTCTGCCAGACAGAGAGTAATGCCCACGCAAATGGCCAGGGAGTGCCAATGAAAAAAAAACACGCTTTAAACAATGGAGTTTCGCATCCTGTATTTCTTCATCCATGATCATAAACAAAGTAATTTTTTATGTCCTATTGTTGCAGAAACTTTGCTCTGCATTGTAGGACATGACATATATTGTTGGTCCGCGCATATCGTAGGCTGAAGTCAGACAGACAGATCAAACAAAATATTATTATCACCCTTTCCCCTTTGGGCCAACCTAACACTCGGCATATATAAACCTTACCTTGAACCTAACGAACATATGGTGCAAGTATGACTCAAAAGGATAAGTGGTTCAAAAGTTTTAAGAACATTTAAGAACATTTATAGACGCATCCTGAATTTTTATATAGACCTTTCCATTGAAACCGAAACTGGAGTAACTGCGCAGAAGCAGGACAGCAAAAAACTTGCGTTTCCTGCCTTGAAATGTGCAAATACTACTACACATCTGGAGGAAAACGGAAGTTTTTTTGCTGTCCTGCTTCTGCACAGTTATTCCAGTTTCGGTTCCAAGGAAAAGATAAACTCTGACGCCATCTCTCGAGTAAACAAACAAACATAAACCCAGACATGTGATTTTTACCCCTTACTTCCCTACTTTGGGGACATGTAAACCTTACTCTGGACCTAACGAATATATTTTGCGAATATGAGCTCAATCGGATAAGTGGTTCAAAAGTTTTTAGAACATTTACAGACGCAACCTGAGCCTGAATTTTTATATATAAAGATTTGGCAAAGCACCGGTCGAATAGCAGCACCTCTACAATGTTACGGCACAATCTCGACCCTAATGTGAGTGGCGACGACCAGTCAATCTTTAGTTAAGAAAACGCAACCGCTGAAAGCTGTAAAAAAACAAAGTAAAACAGAAAGGGAGTGCCTATTAATTCAAAGGCCGACTAAAATAGCGCTCGCCATAAGAAAT
>JAHWFO010072872.1:0-12029 GCA_023313115.1 Rhysida immarginata
TACAGTAGATTGCTTGTGTTAATTGTTAAAAATAAAATAATCTAGGCCTACCAACGCACACTGCGTCCCGGTGTCATTTGATTGTTCAATGCAGCATTGTAAGTAAACGGAGCTGCGGGGACCCCATGTTCATATGAAAAAAAATACTTCTAAGGACCTCTTCTATCATCTCCCAAAAAATCTGTACTCAATTCAAAAACACCCTGTATACGTGGCGCATCCAGAAAGTAAGTTTCCCGATGTTTTCCCCTTTAAAGTAAACGAATTAGCCGTGTCAATTGCGCATGCGTAACAGATCTATGACGTATCAATCATATGCCAGCCGGACAGGTCCCGCCTCGTGCCAGTAGCGTGGTAGCAATGGTCCGAAATGGAAGCTCTTATTTCTTCTCCCGCCGCCTGCGAGGGTCGGTCGGTGATAAAGTTCTTGAATGCACAAAGCATTGCGCCAATTGAAATTAATCGTCAGCTCTGTCAGGTCTATGGGCCGAACATCATGAGTAAGCAGATGGTGCGTCGCTGGTGTAGGCAATTTTCCGAAGGTCGTCAAAGTGTCCATGATGAAGAGCGCAGTGGGCGACCATCCCTCATCAATGATGATCTTGTTGAGCTTGTGCGGCAGCGCTTGATGGAGAACCGTCGCTTCACGATTACGGAGCTAAGCACCCATTTTCCGCAGATATCGCGATCCTTGTTGCATGAGATTGTGACTAAGCACCTGCTGTTCCAGGTGGGTGCCGAAAAACCTGACACCCGAACACAAAATTCAACGCTTAGGAACAGCACTGACATTTCTGCAACGGTAACACGATGACGGCGACGAGTTTCTCGACAGGATCATCACGGGCGATGAGACTTGGATTTCGCACATCTCCCCGGAAACCAAGCAGAAGTCAATGCATTGGCGGCATAGTGGATCTCCGGTCAGGACGAAATTCAAACAGACGCTGTCGGCACGGAAAGTGATGTGCACGGTGTTCTGGGACAGGAAGGGCATTCTGCTCATTGACTTCCTTCCACGTGGTAAAAAAAATAAACGCTGACCGTTACTTTGAAACACTGCGGACATTGCGACATGCCATATAAAACAAGAGGCGTGGAATGCTTACTGCAGGTGTTGTGCTCCTCCATGACAATGCTCGTCCACATACGGCTCGACGCACAGAAGCTGTTTTGACGGAATTTGGCTGGGAGTTGTTTGATCATCCACCCTACAGCCCTGATCTTGCTCCCAGCGATTTTCACGTTTTCTTGCACCTCAAGAAATTCCTGTCCTCCGGTGAGCGTTTTGGCAACGACGAAGAGCTGAAGACGTCTGTCACACGCTGGTTCCATTCACAGGCGGCAGAGTTCTAAGACAGGGGGATACAAAAGTTGATCCCACGATACGGCAAGTGTCTCAATTCTGGTGGTGGCTATGTTGAAAAATAGCTGAAACATTGCTGTACTTGTTGCCAATAAATATGTTCCTGTAAGTGTGAGTTCTTTTTTTTTTAAATAGGTAAACTTACTTTCTGGCCTTTCGGTTGCATTTTATCCTGCACCCTAGGAATCACTACTACTGTATTTGAAACTAGTTGAAACCACGCTCTTGTTTTCACCGATTTGTAGCCCCGCACCTAGCTGTGACGTCATCAGGACGTCATATGCACGTTATCTATGCGCCTCGTACCTTCATCTGTACTGTTGTTATTAGGGTTTTAGATGCCGAAAGGCCACTCACCACAACGTCGTCATCTCATTGTACGGAGCGCGGCTCGTCGGCCTGGGAGTTTTACCTGAACGGCGGCGGTCAGTTGGGTAGTTGTGTGAAAAGTCTAATCGGCTATACAGCACGTGCGAAGACGAATACAACATCGAAACTTTTTCCAATAACTTTTTTTAACAGAAACATAATAACGTTTAAAATAAAAGCAACATGGACAAGTCAGGCAACCGAAATGCCCAGGACCGATAGGATGTTTCCCGCAGGAGAACGAAAAGGAAAGCATTTGATTTCTAAACAAGCCTTTCATTGTTATGAATTAGATGAGGTTGCTAAGTAAGCCTATGGTTGATAAGCAAGGCGTACTTCTAAGGGAAACGTACAGTTCAGACTGAAAAAAATATCTGAAAAGTTAAATAGAGAAAATAGCATTTCTCTATAGATTAGAACATATACGAATCCTTTAATTCATTAGCATTCCTATTAAAAAAATCTTTCTTCAAAAACAATTGCCAACGCATTTCTGCGTAAGCATGTATCATTGAAGGGACGAATAGCTACTAGCTTTTGTTAAAATTAGCCTAAAACAAACTAGTTATTGATAATATAAGGTGTAAGTAGTTACATGCCATATCTTAGCAGTGAAAGTTTCCAATAGTTTCATAATGGTATCATTAAAACACGAATCATTGAACCAATTTCAATTATCATTAATTTTACGTTATATTCATTCATGGCACATCATTCCTAGTCGTTTGATATAGTACATGCCATATTTTAGCATTGAAAGTTCCAATGAACCATAATGGGTCCACAAAAATAGGTGCCTTTGAACCGATTTCGACTATCAATAATTTTACGTTATATTCATTCATGGCACATCATTCCAAGTCGTTTGAGATATTACATGCTATATTTTAGCATAGAACGTTTCAATGTACCATAATGGGTCAATGAAAAGCAGGTACCTTTGAACCAATGACGACTATCATTCATTTTACATGATATTCATGCATGACACATCATTCCAAGTTGTTATATATATTATATGCCAAATCTGAGCTTTGAAAGTTTCCCCTGAAACATACTGGTTCCATGAAACCACATACCATTCAACCTATGTCGACTGTCATTAATTTTACGTTATATTCATTCATGGCACATCATTCCAAGTCGTTTGATACATTACATGCCATATTTTAGCATTGAAAGTTCCACGGAACCATAATGGGTCCACGAAAAGCAGGTACATTTTAACCGATTTCGACTATTAATAAATTTATGTTATATTCATTCATGGCACATCATTCTAAGTCGTTTGATATATTACATGGCATATTTTAGCATTGAAACTTCCAATGAACCATAATGGGTCCACGAAAATCAGGTACCTTTTAACCGATTTCGAATAATAATAAATTTATGTTACATTCATTCATGGCACATCATTCCAAGTCGTTTGATATATTACATGCCATATTTTACCATTGAAAGTTCCAATGAACCATAATGGGCCCACGAAAAGCAGGTACCTTGAACCGATTTCGACTATCACTAATTTTACGTTATGTTCATTCATGGCACAACATTCCAAGTCGTTTGATATATTACATGCCATATTTTAGTATTGAAAGTTCCAATGAACCACAATCGGTCCACGAAAAGCAGGTACCTTTGAACAGATTTCGACTATCATTAATTTTACGTTATGTTCATTCATGGCACAACATTCCAAGTCGTTTGATATATTACATGCCATATTTTAGCATTGAACGTTCCAATGAACAATATTGGGTCCACGAAAAGCAGGTATCTCTTACCCGATTTCGACTATTAATAAATTTATATTATATTAATTCATGGCACATCATTCCAAGTCGTTTGATATATTACACGCCATATTTTAGCATTGAAAGTTCCAATGAACCATAATGCGTCTACCAAAAGCAGGTACCTTTTAACCGATTTCGATTATTAATAAATTTATGTTCTATTCATTCATGGCACATCATTCCAAGTTGGTTTATATATTATATGCCAAATCTGAGCTTTGAAAGTTTTCCCTGAACCATACTGGTTCCACGAAACCACATACCATTGAACCTATGTCGACTGTCATTAATTTTACGTTAATATTCAATCATGACTGTTATTTCAAGCTGTTTGATATAGTACATGCCATATCTTAGCATTGAAACTTTCCAGTGAACCATAATTGTACCACTAAACCACATACCCTTGAACCAGTTCTGACTGATATTGACCATCAAGGAAGACGATCACGTGTCTTCACTTAATTCACAAGCCTTTTCTCTGCTTTAGCTATAGAATCTTAAAGGGAGAACAGCATTTGGCAATGCACAGGCCATTTATACATGGAATTGTATAGT
This sequence comes from Rhysida immarginata, assembly GCA_023313115.1. Classification (NCBI taxonomy): domain Eukaryota; kingdom Metazoa; phylum Arthropoda; class Chilopoda; order Scolopendromorpha; family Scolopendridae; genus Rhysida; species Rhysida immarginata. The sequence continues at coordinate 4,096 of JAHWFO010072872.1, forward strand.
GAAAAACGTGGTCCCCTATATTATTTTTGACCTTTTGAACCGGAAGTAGTTCACCCATTTTTTCCACCAACGAACTCAGTCTTCCGATTTCCCTAAGTTGTCGAATTACGAAAACGGAAGTCGAAAATTCGTAAGCGTTCAAAAGCTAGAGCACAGAGAGACAGACAGATAGACAGACGGACGGACGGACGCACATTGTGAAAACATAAGTACCTATCGGTCCTAAAAAGCAATGATTCAAGAGAGCTTCAATATAAATTCATTTAATCCAGGGCTCGTAAACTAAACGCTGTTGTGCATAGCCCTCCATTACTCATGTTCCATTTTCTCCTTACGGCTGACTAACGTTAGCGATCTTTTTGCTTCAGTCACTGCCAGGAACGAACATCTCCCTCTCAAGATTAATTGAAAAAACATATCAACAAAGTCAACAACAACATTGCGTTGAGAGGCTGTCATCATCTTGGAAAAACTTCCCTGAGAAAACAATGTTAGCCTTTGGCAAAACGACGCGGCACTGGTCGCTTAAAATCAGTCAAAAAAAAACAAACCAAAAACTGCAACGATCATAGAAACATCCCTGCAATAGCAAGGCTGCCTTTTATTATAATAAAAAAAACTAAACAACAGCCTAAAGACAATAGCTTATTCAAATCCATAGTACACATACCATACGCGGGCTCACAACATTATACACATTGTTCTTCCCCCTTTATAAGTAAGACAACAAATAACTTCACCCACATATAGCAAGAAACAAAACTTATTAAAACCACTATCACCGCCGGGCACATGCGTCATCTACTGACATGGAATGTCACAAATTTCTATTTGTGTGCGGAACGGTATGCCTAATTGCTTATTGAGAGGCGTACTAGCGGAGACATACACATTTAGAACTGTGGAGGACCGAGTTAAAATAGTTGTAGTGATTTAAGCTGATTCTGCTGTAATGTTAAGGAGTTTTGAAATACATGTTTTGTATTTCGTATTAAGAGTGGAAGGAGTTATTGCGTAGACTAAGTTAAACAGGTGGTGGCCTTACAGTATAACAGAGGGACATCAGGAGTTTCAACTAGTTTCGCCATTTATTCCTGGCTTTGTCAAGGATATATACAGCAAGACAATCGACAATCGAACAGTGAAGTGTACATTTGTTAGGATGGGACGAAAGCAGCGCTTTCACAAAGCTCATCCAACCAGAATAAACTCGAAATGAAATACACTGAGGTAGTCAAGAAGCCTAACCAACCCAAGCGGTCTTCCATATTATACAAAAAAGAAAATAAGATTGACGATTGTCAGAAACAAAAAAACAAACGAAATAAAAAAAATACAAGGAGAAATAAGATTATCATATCTTCAAAGTTGATGTCAAGAACGTGCCTCGGTTTACGATACTTCGTATGCCAGTTCATATTCATTGAGTTCTTCTGAATCCCTTTCACAATCTTATTGTCGTGAGTCTTCATCTTCTGTATCATAATCAAAAGGAGATCCTGTATAAACTTTCAGATATGGGCCATGTCTAAATCCAAGAGGATGGATTGATTTTTCACCGTCCTTCTGACCAGCTGGGCAATGGTCCATAACATTCTGGAATGACTGTAGTTCACTCCATCTGGTTTTACAGATAGTCGCCACGCAGGCATGCCATAGAGGAGTATGGTCCGGATAATCGATTTGTACAGAAGTAGCTTGTTGTCAATGCTGAGGGCGCTGTGCGACCCATGAGAGCTATGATACTGTACTTAGCCCTCTTCGCTTTATTCAGAGCATAGGATATATGCTGGTTCCATGAGAGTCTTGAGTCAATGATAACTCCCAGATACTTGTAGTTGTCCACCCAGTCCAGTTTCTTATTGAACAGAACAAGAAAATCTGGGGGATGCTTGAGCTTCCTATTGAGGTACAAAGCCTTGCACTTTCCGACGTTAACGTTCAACTTCCAGCAGTTAAACCAGTCTTCGAACTGCTTCAAGCCGCACTGCAGCCGAGTGATAACGTGAGCCGGCTGGTGTGCCCATGTCATAATGGCAGTGTCATCCGCATAAAATTACAGATTACAATTATCGGGTTTCGGGAAATCATGTACAAAGTAATTAAATAGCACAGGCCCGAGGACAGAACCCTGAGGGACACCGGCCTTTACAACACGGGGTGTGGAAAGATCTTCTCCAACTTTGGCTTGATAGGATCTGCCGTCAAGAAAGGATTTCACCATCAAAATCAAATCGGCAGGGAACCCGTCTCTGATCATTTTGTAGACAAGGCCCTCATGCCACACTTGGTCAAAAGCTTTACTGACATCGAGAAATACCACCCCACAGTACCTGGATAGGTTCAGGGGGGTGCTCAGGTCTTCAACGAGCCTCCATATCTGCATCGGACAAGAGTGGGAAGCACGAAAGCCAAACTGCTCTTCCCGAAAAAGGTCATTTGCTAGACAGTGATCTTGGAATCTGACGAGGATCGTTCTTTCCAACACCTTGGACATCGTGGGTAGCAGGCTAATAGGTCGGTAACTCGCCGGAATTGCAGGATTTTGCCCCTGTTTGGTGATACTCAACACAATAGATTTCTTCCAAGCCACAGGGAAATAAGAAAATTTCCAGCAGCCGCTAATGATATTGGTGAGAAAGTCAATAAAGCGTTTTCCTTCTTGTTTTTCTTATTGTGATTCATTTTTCTGTGCAAATGCCAATCACTTAGATTAGGCTAGTGGATATATACACATGTTGCTAGGAAATTGGGATCAGTGACAATTATTGGTATTCAATTACTAGTTCTTTGGGAGATTCATAAGGGCGTTATTACTCACCTTGTCTTTTCCTGGAGCCTTCTTCTTTTTCAGTTTACTTATGATGTTGGCGATCTCTCCAGCCTCGATGTTATACTTCGTTAAATGCTGCCGAACTTCATCAAAGTTGACTATACCTTCTTCCACACCCTGAGACATGATTTGGCTCTCGGGCTTATCTTTAGTAGCAGTAACAAACTGCATTTCCAGTGAATCTGCAATGACTTGGGCCTTGTCCTGATCAGTTTGGACATAGTCACCTTGTGGAGTACGTAGTGGAGGAAGCGTATCATTCTTCCTCTTCTGTAAAGCTCTGACCATATTCCATATGGAATTGTCGCGAGCCGACAAGCTTTTGAGTTTTTCATTCCATCTAGCGTCGCGAAGCTCTTTTATATCCTCTTGGACTCTTCGCACTAGCCTGTTATACTTGGTTTTGAGCCAGGGTTCACGATAGCGTTGGCATAGTCTACGAGTCCTGTTTCTTTCAGAAATTAGGCGCTGGATTCCAGGAGTGAGTTGGATTCGATGAGGAGGTTTATTTTCTGATGGATACTTACTAGCTTCTATGGCACTGTTAATACATCTGGTGATGTTTTCAACACGTTGATTGATGTCCTCTGTACAGTAAGCAACGTCGGGATGGCAGCCATATTCCTTAAGAATATCTTTGTAGAGCTTCCAGTCTTGATGATGTATTAGTTCCTCTCGGAAATCTATGTCGACATTGTCAAAGTTCAACGCCACAGGCTTGTGGTCAGAAGAAAGGTCATCAAACGTGAAGATATTGTACGGTTTGAAGAAACCCTTCAAGAGCGAGATGTCCAAAACGTCACTACTAGGGGAGTGGTCGCAGGAGTAGGTATCCTCCACAGGTCCAGTAGGTATCCTCCACAACCTTGTACGTACCTATAGAGAATCATGCCGTTGTAATTCTGCGTTCTGGAGTTCCAGGTTGGGTGTTTGGCATTTAGGTCACCAGCTAGGACGACTGGAGTGTCACCACTGAAGAGTTCATCAAGTTCACTAATGTCAAGATAATGTTTAGGTGAATTGTAGAGCACCACGTCTTCACCACAGGAGACGTCATTGATAATGATGGAGGCCGATTCCATACCTGCATAAGACTTGGAGACTAATTCTTGGTGTTGAATTCCCTTCTTAATGATGATCGCAGCGCCCCCAGAAGCACATCTTGCAGCATTTGAAGCCATTCGATCCTTACGGTACACACAATAGCCAGGTAGCTTGAAGTCTTGGCTTGGTTTGAGATGAGTTTCACAAAGGAAAGCAACGTCGATGTCTTGCTTTAACAGAAAATTGTGAAACTCGATACGCTTTCGGGGAATGCCCTTAGCGTTCCATATCACGCACCGAAGTTCACCTTTGTTGATTACAGTATAACGTTGTGCAGCCATACTAAAATTAGTTGGTCGTAAGGAGCCCACTCAACTGTGGGTAACCTTTGCCTAGATTAGAAAACAGATGAAAGATACGTCCTAATTGCTTATACATACCTGGTAGGTCGTTGATGTTGAGGCGTTTATCTTCCGGCGTAGACACAGCAGCAGCATAGGATTTGCCTACTGTCACTGTAGAACTAGGCATCCTTTGAACCTGGGGGTATTTTGGACATTTCGTGTAACTTGAAGTGTGCTGTCCACCACATCTGATGCACTTTGGGGGGTCTTGTCCTTTGATCCTGGGGCAATCTCTTGACTGGTGCCCCTCAGCACATTTATTACAACGAGGATCTTCCGTGCAGCCCATGGATACGTGTCCGAAGCGCAGGCAATTGTAGCACTGTAGTGGCTTCTTGTTCCCTCGAAAGGCCTCCACTGTTACTGCAAGCGGCCCTATACGTGTTATGTTTTTCAATGACTGGTTGTGTTCGGAGTTCGGGAGCAGAACCAAAACCATCGGCATATCAATGGATCCTTTGGCTTTCCTCAAGCGAATTAATTTTTCCGGGAAGTAGTTGGCTCTTTTTAGGTCTTCTTGGAAGTCATCGAGGTCATACGTAATATCCACATTACGTTTCACGTATTTCAAGACCTTCTCCGACTTCAGTTGATGATGCTGAATTTTTAAGATATTATTAGACTTAATTCCAGAGACTAACCTGTTGTGCGTTTCTTCGTCTTCGCATTTTACTTTGACGGTTTCAGCTCTGCCCGTCTGAACGGTGATCTTTTCCACTGGAACAGGCTTCTCGAGCTCAGTTAAAATCGTCTTAAACGGGACGCCATGAGTCCGCACGATAATCGGCGGTACATACCTCTTCGTGATTCTATGGTCTTCATTAGCCGAGCGACCTTGCCCATTCTTCAGATTCCTCATTCTAGACGCGCTGACGACTTCTTCGTTTACTCTGGAGACGGTCTTTAGGTTATCGATCCTCGTGCCTTTTCTGAATTTTTTATTAGTGACACCAATCCAGGGACTGTCATCCACTTCTTCATCAGTTCCGTCAGAGTGACTTCTCTTACAGCCACCGTTTGTCGAACAGTCACTATTTTCTATTTTATCCATAGACTCCATACTATTAGAAGAGAAAATAGTGTTCAACGAAATGTTAGAAGCCCTCCGGGATGAAATAAACGCTAAGTATCGTGCACTGGAGGAAAGAGTCAAATCTCTACACAAAAGTTTTGAGGAGAAGTTCGAAGGTATCAATAAGGAAATTAAGGACTCGTAGAGATGTTATTGACAAGATAAGCGAACTTAAGGAAGCCTTTGGGAAATGCTCCGGGACTCCGACGGCAAGAAACTCCACGGAAGATAATCCAGTTGATAACAGCTAGGTAAGTAATGTCTTAAAAAAAAAAAACTATATACAGCAAGAGGCATGCAAGCCTTTATATACAGAACAGTGGTACAAATTATGCAAATACATGAACCAATAGGATACAAAAGAATTAAAGAGGAAATAATTGCCAATAGAATAAATAGAATAAGCACAGATTTTTGAATTATAATGGCCAATAGAATAAAATGAGTGTAAACGCTAATTTTATAAATTATACAAAAAGAAAATACACAAAGGGATGGTGCGCGTTTACGCGGACCGAAAAGAGAACTTATCCGGTTGTCTGAGGACAAGAGGATTTACAGAAAATAAAATAAACAGGCAAGAAATAACAAAATACCAAAGAAAACATAAACCATAATAAAGAAACCGAGAAAAAGGAATCATAATAGATCAGATAAAGAGTTAAGTATTGCATACACATTAAAGTCTGTTTGACAATTGAGAAACAGGTGGGGGGGAGGACTTCTTGGCCTTGAATATTTCGATCGCTTCTAGGGTAGCAGTTTTTTCTGGTCTATTGCAGATATGTAAGACAGACATAACATCTTCTGGTGTCTTTAAAGCGTGTCCGGAACCATCTTTCGAGGTGGTTTGCATAGTGGGAAATACGATCTCGTTTTATATACGAGTCAATGTGTTCTTTGAATCGTACTGCAAAATATTGCGGGTCGATAATCCTACATAGAATCTCTCGCAAAACGCACAATTCAGGCGGTAAACTCCGGATTGGGAATATTTGTCGGTGGTGACGGCGGCGGGTGGGTTCAGGATGCGGGCTGATGGTGTAGGAGTACGAAAAGATATTCGAAGGCCGAGGGACGACAGGAAGTTAGAGAGCTGGGAGAAATTAGGGCCCAGATACAATAAGGACGTCCAATTTTGGGAAGGGGCGAAACAAGAGGGGAGGGGGAGAAGAGGGCCCGTCTATGGCGGTGAAGAATACGGGAGAACATGGAGGTCGAATATCCATTGGCATGGGCGAGGTTCCGGATTATGCGGAGTTCGGATGATCTGGATAGGGGGCTGAGGGGGAGCTACAGGGCACGGTCAATTAGGAATCTTAATGAGGATTGTTTGTGGGTGGAGGGGTGTGAGGAGGAATGGTGTATTAAGTTGGAGGATGTGGTCGGTTTACGGAAGACGGAGAGGCGGTTAGTGTGGGGGTTGTTGGTAATGAGGATATCAAGGAAAGGGATGGATCGGTTAGTTTCTAGTTCAAAAGTAAATTGGATATGTGGGGAAAAAATCAATCAATTAGGAACAGTATTATGATCCACCCTTCTACCGATATGACTAAGTTAAGCTTACGTGTAATGTGATTATATTTATTTCCATTTATTCCCTTTAGCCGAATTCGGGAATTTCTGCCAGCTTTAGTGCGGATTCGTAGTGTAATCCCGACGATGATCACTTGTATCGATATTCTTTTGGGGACGGTTGCACGGGTAAGGAACTTACTCCTAATTATTTATTTAATAGCATTCTGGACTTTGGAACTCCACGTCAGTGTAAGGGAAAATTAATGTCGTTCCCATTTAATTAAGGAGATATTTGTAAGCACGAGAACGTGCCACTCTAAAACGGTAGTAGACTATTATGTTAGTTTGCCTATTTTTATTTATTTTAAACCTAGCTTAAGCTTTACCCCTTATAATTATTTATTGTGTTATTACTGAGCAAGTGGATGTAACAATTGTTTAGCTGTTCATTTAAAAGGCCTTACAATGTATTTTTTCCATATTCCTTAGTTTGTGCTTCTGTTAGGAGTTAATACTCTGCTATTTTACATCTACTTAATTTTGAACCTAACAATCTATCTATATATATAACTAGCAAAGGTACCCGGCGTTGCCCGGGATAATTACTTGGATGTAAACAGAACAATCTCAAAAACTTAAATTAAATTTTGCAATATCTTAAAAATAAACACATGAAAATGCTTAGAATTAATACAGTAAAAATTCTTAATGAAAATTCGAAAAAAATCTTTTTAAAGGCTCACAATGGCTGGACCTCTCCAAGGATGCCACTGCTATTTTAAATAATTTCTTACTCACGTAATCTTACCTTAGATGTATACTTAGTGTTGTTGCAATTTCCACTCTTCTCTCGATGTGTTGAAGCAAAATTTGGCCATTCATCACTTTGTGCAGTCTAGCGGTCGCGGATTCTTCTATTTACTTGCTTCCCATTTGCTCAATACATCACGGAGCTAAAGGAGTGCTTCCTCTCTCGTCTTTCCACTCTTTCTCAATAGTCTGCTAACTCTCCATTGTCTCCATTTACTGATCATTTTTAAAGATTTTCAAGAAATTGTTAAGT
>JAHWFO010072901.1:0-12359 GCA_023313115.1 Rhysida immarginata
AAAAAAAACGTAATAAACAATTGGATTCTCAAATCAATGAGATTTTAAAAGCATCAAATTTGAATGTGCATCAGAAAATGGATCTTTATTTAAATACACTTCAAAAATATCTAAGAGCAAGGCGTCGTGAAGCTCATTCGAAACGAACAAGTCTTTCAACCCAAACCGACCCTCAACCACCTTCAAACCCGTCTTTAATACCACAAACGCCGTCACCGCAATCTCTTCAAGAAACACCTACTTATCTGTATCCACAACAACTCTTCTATTCACCCGATTTTCGCACGTCGGCGGACTTAAAAGAAAACACCCTCGCAGGCCGTGATATTGCCATGGCTACCGGATTCGAAGAGGCCTACGACGAGGACAGACGGCCGGGTAACATAGCGAGTTTACCTGTTGAGCAGCCTTCCCCGCGTACACGTTTCATAGAGACACTACGAAAGAGACCTGATGTTATCACATGGAATAAAAAAGGAACTGTGTCAATCGGAGGTAAATCAATACGAGGATCGAACATTAATAGTTTAATACAAGACGTATTATCACCCATCCCCGACCTGAAGAAACCTCTACCTGGGAGAACCCTGTTTACCGACGTGATACATCATGTCAACATCCCCGAAGAATTAATCGTGAATCCCGTGTACCGCCCGACGCATGCATCTGACACGCCAAAGCTCCCCTGGTTACATTATGATAAATAACAATTTAACGTAAAATATTAGGCTGTATTGCAAATGATAAAATTTATTTTAACGTCTGTAAAAAAAAATAAAAATTGAATAAAAATGTAATTCAATGTGTGAAAATCGTTTATTGTGTAATTAATTAATTAATTTATTTATTTATTTATTTATTTATTAAAAGTAACCACAAACAAACACAAATTCAAGCTGAATACAAAAAAGTTTATTTGAACAAATGAATATACAGAAATTGAATAAAACAGATAATAATAATAATAAAAAATTAGAATAATTAAACAGAGTCATTTAAAGGCTTGCAACATTGGTTCCATTTGGCCTTTTGACAGATATTAAATTCAGAGTTGCTAGTATATATTTTTGGTATAGAGGTGCCGACTTGGGATACCTTAACGTAACAGAAAAATCGGACACCCACTTAAACGGCCGGTTGTAATCCGGAGTTAGAGAGAAACGATCCTCGTAGAAAATGTTTGGCGAAACATTGAACAACTTACAGAATTCAGGCGTGTTAAAGCGAATCCCGACATTCAGAGGCAAACTCATACTGACGTTTTGGTCTAAAGAAGGGTTATGGTAAATGAGAACATCTTTCAAATAGGCTTGTAACACCAATTCAACTTCGATTATGAAAGACTGGAATGTCGGAATTCTTACTGGTGAAACAATGCTGAAATCTATTTGTTCATCTATGCGATCAGCCTTGAAACCTATTTCGAATGTGTTGTTTACCGTCGTAATGTTCTTGAAGAGGGCTGGGAAATGTGTTTCCGATAAACCAACCTCCCATCGCCCTTGGAAACGTAACGTCCTCGGCAGTCTTGTGATAAAATGAGCTGTTGTATTGGTATGAATTTGTTCACTCGTAGGTGTGTTTGATGGTAGCGTAACATAAAAATCCGTGTCTTCGTACATGATGGCTGTACTCGGACCCAACTGCTGTCAATCGCCTCTTGTCAAGCATTTAAAAGATCTATCTCTCGTACCCAGCTGTTCATGCTGGCTGGGTAACCTTGCCATTTCACAAAAGCTTCGCGAACACCGCGCCTCGTGCGCCAGCGAATAATCTGTTCAATGTTAAAAACTTCGGGTTTTTTCACCTTTTGTAACTCCTGCTCGTAGAATACGCCTGAGATCTCGCTGCCATCGTAATCTTTAATTTTATACACAACAGGTTTTCTATAAATGATTTTTGAAACCTCAAACACCTCCTCTGTCCAGTTTGGAAGATAGCCTTTATCAAATATGTTTTTCACTTTCGAAATACGTACGTAATCGCCGACTTGCAATCTCGGATTTGTTTGTGGTGCTGTTGTATAATAACTCTGTTGTTTCAACCATAGACCAGGGGCATTTCGGTCATTGACATCAGCTGGTGCCATACCCAGGGCTCTGTGATTGTGGTGGTTGCAGCTTAACACGAGATCCGGTAAGACGTCGATGTATCTGTGTTTGTTGGTAAATGTAAAAAACTTAAACATCCTCGTTTTTAACGTACGGTTGAATCATTCAACCATAGCGGCTTTCAAATCTGATTCTGTGGTGAAGAAATCGACGTCGAGTGCTTTAAAATAATCTTGAACATGCTTGTTTAAAAATTCCTTCCCTTTATCGCTGTTCACTTTTACAGGAACACTGCTGAGTGTGAAATTTTTTTGAAAGGCTTTCTGAAGTTCAAGTCCCCTCTTCGTTTTTAGAGGAATGACCCACGCATAGCGCGAGAAAACGTCGATACAGGTAAGTAGAAATTTATAACCATCGTTCTGTTTTGACAGACTGGTCAGATCAACCAAGTCCACTTGAAATTGCTCAAATGGCGCATATACACGCATGCGATTACGTGGGTAATGATGACGCACCGGTTTATGTAGCGTATAAGTTCTCACACCCCTTAACCATTCACGTGTCTGTTTTTCAGAATGATTTGTTTGTTTAGCAAAACCTTTCACACCACCAAAACAGGCAGCATTAGCGGGGTTAGAAAATGCCTCATCCATGACAAAATTTAAATTAAGTTATGTAAAGAACACCTCTGTATTTATTTATTTATTTATTTATTTATTTATAAAACAGGTATATGAGAGTTCAGTCCCACCTTTTTAGACAGTATTACCACCCCTACTCGGGTGCACACTTGTCATTTGAAACAATGTATCCATTAGTTGAAAATTAAAAACAAAACAAAACAATACAGCTTGAAACAGTAGTCGTAGAAGAAACTGTAAAAGAGTTTGGAAAAAATTTGGTTACCCGAGAAACAATAGTGAATTAGTAATTAGGTAATCCGTTGAGGGGCCAGTATCGAACCCCCTAGCCGGAATCATGGGTTTATAAGCGGATCAACAGGTGTTCACTTGTAAGCCAGAATCACCTAAGTGGCTTTTGCTGAGAGCATCAGGACCCTCTAATCTTCCACCTATATATCAGAGGGTATATCAGGGGTATATCAGAGGCTTATAAAATTAATTTTATTTCAGCTCCCATCCAAATAAAGGCCAACGCCCAAATTAAATGACCAACGCCCAAATTAAAAGACCAACACCCAAATTAAATGACCACACCCAAATTAAAGGCCAACGCCCAAATTAAAAGACCAACGCCCAAATTAAAAGGACAACGCCCAAATTAAAAGGCCCACACCCAAGCCTTCTGCACGCTGATTGGCGGAACGTCAGTGACGTCAGGAAGGGGGGATGAGTGGTCACGTGACACGAAGTCGAGGGGAAGAGGTAGTGTTTGGTCACGTGAGTCGCCTTCTGCACGCGGATTGGCTGCACGTCTGTGACGTCAGGCAGGGGTAGAGGGGAGGTGGGGGGTCACGTGATGCGAATACTGCACGCTGATTGGCTGGAAAAGGGCCACGACCACCTCATTAATATGCGACCGTTTGGGGACGTTATCTACTGTCATGTAAGTATCATGGAACACGCACACCAATGATAAACGTAAAAGTGACGTTGCAAGTTGACCTTGACGAAATAATAACGGAAATGACCAACAAATGACGTGAATTTCACGTCATTCTGCGAGCTTGCTTCAAATACCTCCGACGTCGGTACCTCTCATCCCCCCCAATCCTCGCCCCCCTAACCTAAATGCCCTCGTCAAGATCCACAAGCCTAACATGCCTATACGCCCTGTAGTTAATTACTCCCCTGCCCCTGCCCATCTCGTTGCCAAGAACCTCTCCACATTTCTCTTTAACCTTAAACTCCTTCCTAATACCTACAATGTCCGGAACTCCCTCACCCTTGCTGATTCCCTTTCCTCATTTCCTACTAACGAACACATGTCCCTTATGTCCCTTGACATCACTAACCTATATACTAATATCCCAGTCTCCATCTCTCTTAAAATCCTCAAACGCCTCCTACGTAATTCCTCTCTCCCTAGAACTGATGCCATCGACCTTTTATCCATCCTGTCTGTCATGTCCTCACAAAACTACTTTTCCTTTAACAACACGTTCTATTCTCAACCTACTGGATTGGGTATGGGCTTTCCACTTAGCAGCTTCCTATCTGAAGTCTTCCTACAAGACCTCGAACTAACCTTTGTCACCCCCCTCCTTGCTAACTCCACTATCATTTCATATTTCCGATATGTGGATGACATCCTTATTATTTACGATTCCCGTTCTTCCTCCCCCACTGACATCGCTGACACTTTCAATTCTTTCTCTCCCCATATCCAATTTACCTACGAAACAGAAGTTAACAATTTCATCCCGTACCTTGACATCCTCATTACTAACAACCTCCAAACTAACCGTTTCTCGTTCTCTGTCTTCCGTAAGCCTACTACATCGTCTAATCTAATCCACTGTTCTTCCTCACAACCCCCCCCCGTCCACAAACACGCTTCCCTACGCTTCTTCATTGACCGTGCCCTAAAGTTACCCCTCAGCCCCCCTTCCCGCACCTCTGAACTCCGTATCATCCATACCCTCGCCCGTATGAACGGCTTCTCATCCTCTACTTTCTCCTGTACCCTCCAACGACGTAGACGTGCCTTCCATAACCCGAGTCTCCCTCCTCCTGATATAAGCCGACGAAAGAAGTGGGTTTCTCTATTATACCTCGGTCCCCATTTCTCCCGCCTCTCCAACTTCCTCTCTTCCCTTGGCCTCCAAGTTTCTTTTCGTTCCCCAACCCCTTTTCTTCGTACATTGCGCCCATCTATCCTATCTGCATCTGACGATTTCGCCCGATCCGTAGTATATCGCCTGAACTGCGCCTTCTGCGATAAGTTTTACATAGGCTTATCGACCCGTAATTTCAATATTCGTTTCAAGGAACACGTCAACTCCTACGAAAAACAAGATGGTAATTCCCACTATGCCAACCATCTTACCGATTCCGGACATACTTTGAAAACCAAAGATGAAGTGATGTCCATCTTACACAAATGCAACGACCCGTACAAGACTGCGACCCTTGAATCAATAGAGATATTTAAAGCCAAGAGATCTACTCCTGGCCTCATCCTCAATTGCCAAACGGATTTTGATGTCTATGCCATACTTAACTCTGTCTCCGACCTTGTATAATTTAAATTAATTTATTTATTTTCAAATATGTTTTATATAATTCTGCTTTCATTCTCCTTTGTAAATCTTCTTGTCTTCTGACAAAAGATATGCTCTCTTTTCGGTCCGCGATTTGTTTGCTTTCCTGTTTTCTCATTTTATTTGATTTCCTTAGTAATTTCTGTTATTGGTTTCATTAGTATTTTCCTATTCTTGATTTCATAAAGTAATTTCTGTTATTGGTTCTCCTGTATTTTCTTTATTGGTTCACGTCTTTATTTCCATTCTTTCCATTCTCCAATCTCTTTGCATACTATGTACCTTGTTTCTGTATATATAAGGCCTGCGAGCCTGTTGTTGTGTTATCCTTGATAAAGCCGGGAATAAAAGGCGAAACTAGTTGGAATCTCTGTCGTCCCTATGTTATACTGCAAAGTTACTACCAATTTCGTTGATAGAAACAGTATTATGAACCCTTATCTCACCGATAATATTGTTATAATGCACTTTAAAAACAATATTCTGGATTTATCGCAAAAATAGCGAGTTTCAGAATGCAAAAAAGCGCTTCGGGAACTGACATTTTCCTAACATTTTGTGTATTTTTCACATAGCTTACGTTGTTCATTTTTGGGAGTCACTTACAATGGAACTAGGCCTATACCGATACTGTACTAACTGAAAAGTACTGGCTTTTAATTCATTACGGTCTTATTAAGACCGTCTTATTATAAGACAGGATTTTTGTCGATTAAAAATGAAAATCTGTTTTGCAGCTGGGCTTTAGTCATGCTAAAAACAGAACGCGAATGACATAAAAATAGCCTATTTAGAGATAAACTACGAAGAAGAGTCAAAAAGCAATGAAGCATTGAAAAAATATCAAACATTTTTATATTCGAGGGGTGATTCATAAGTCAAGGCAACTATTATTTTCTCTCGAATATGCTCCAACACAGGAATATAACTTACGAGGGATATTTTTTAATTAAGGTCCGTTTTGTAATAAAAATAAAACTACTGTATATTTTTAAAAATTTTTTTCTTTACCAGATTCTATTTACCTTTAACTATTTTTCCACATAGTTTCCACATTTATTTAAGCATTTGTCATAGCGCTCAATGAACTTCCGATGATCACTTCAAAGAAGTCTGCCGCTGGTGAAGAAAGCCACGCAGTTTTAACTTGTTCTTCGTCGCTGAAATGCAGGCTGCCGATGAACTCATTTAGATCCCGGAACAGATGGTAGAAAAACTTGACCACCCGCCTTACATATATGGGTGGAAAAAATTTGAGACCACCACATTTCAAAATATAGGCAAATTGAATTACAAAAGTTTTGATCAATTATAGTGATACATATGTTTATTGTCACATTCAACTTGATCTATTTCCAAAAAAACTAAAAATAATTGCAAAATAAAATAAACGATGAAGTTTGCTGTATGATCGTCGGGAAAATTGTTTGAGACCAGTTTGGATTTTACTTGATAAACATTAAAACTTTATGGATCAGTATTTTGTTGGACGTTCTCTCACTTAAATAACATCAATGAGTCTAGAAGGAACCAAAGGAGAGTCACACCGCACGTCCACAACACATGGATTTCACAAGACCTTGAAGTGTTTGTGGAGTTATTTAGTCCCAGGCCGTTTTTCAGATCGGAGACGCTGTTATATTGTTTTCTATGAGTATAAAAACCACTCGAACAAGGTAACCTCAAAAGTTTTCAATCGGCTTAAGGTCGGGACTGCAGGCAGGCCAATTGATTTATGTGATATTGTGTGATTTTAACCATTCCAACGTTGATGTTGCTTTGTGTATTGTCCAAGACCTCCTGGTAGTAGATTGCCTTCGATTGTGGCGAAACAAATGCCAATTGGGACTTCTCTCGCTCGGTGAGAGCAGCCCATATCATAACTGATCCTCCGCCCTGCAGACGCCGTGAAAGAATGCTGGTTCTTGAGAAAAATCATTACAGTGGTACTGAACACCATCTGGGCCGTCCAAATTAAACTTTTTTTCGTCACTAAAAGCGGCCTAGCTCCAAAGTTGACTATCACTGATGTATCGCTTTGCAAATTTCAGTCTGGCTTCTTTATGCTGGAAAGACAACTTTTGTTTGGACTTCATCTTTATGTACGTGTGATGCTCTGATACTGACAACACATTTCGGATTGTTCTTGGATGAACCGGCAGCTGCAGTGATTTTGTAATTGAACTGGATGAGGCACCTGCAGCACTGGCCAATCTAAGGATCTGTCTTTCAGCTCTTGTACTGAGCTTTTTCGGCCGTCCTGATCGCTGTATTTTTCATACATTTGTGGGTTAGCAAAATAATTGTGGACTATAGTCTTTGATTTACCAATAAGAGCGGCAATTACACTTTCGGACTTTCCACATTTTCGATATGGATCAATTTGGAAATAGGTGAAGTTGTTTTGCCAGAACCCATTGTAGACAAATGCACTATTGTATATGCCTTTAAACAGACTATGTAATAAGACATTCATTAAAGCAGTTGGTATTCATTTTCATGGACTTTTCCATCCTGATCTCAATCTTTCTTTCCCGACAACCTACAGCAAAATGCATAGTTCATTTCATTTTTCAATTATTTATTTATTTTTTTTGGAAATTGATGAAGTTGA
This sequence comes from Rhysida immarginata, assembly GCA_023313115.1. Lineage (NCBI taxonomy): Eukaryota > Metazoa > Arthropoda > Chilopoda > Scolopendromorpha > Scolopendridae > Rhysida > Rhysida immarginata. Next base: position 7,889 of record JAHWFO010072901.1, read on the forward strand.
ATATGACAATAAAATTTATCAAAAAATTTTCAATTCAATTTGCTTATTTTTTTAATTGAGGTGGTGTCATACTTGGCATGCATATACAGCGTGTCCCGTAAGTCGTAGTATGCATATTCAATAGCAAGGAATAAAAAATTCCCTATGAACATAGGTCGAACAACGCACCTGTTCCGAGAAAGAATGAGTTTATTCACAAATGAACAACAACCAGTACAGGTGTTCCTTTGGTAGTGTCTCGTGTACCTTGAACTCCTAGCAAATGCTCAAAATGTCCACCATGAACACGGCAGCACGCTTCAGCTCTTCTCCTCAACGGCACGCAAACGTTTGCAAAGACCAGCATTCTCTCGCATGTTCGCAAAGGCGTTCTTCACTCGATGCCGCAGGTCGCCCACAGTATCCACTCGTTGCGCATACACATGCTCTTTTAGATAGCACCAGATGTAAAAGTCCAATGAGTTCAAGTCCGGAGATCCAGGAGGCCATGCACATGGTCCACCCCGACCAATCCACCGGTGGTGAAAGGTGACAGTCAGGTAATTCTGCACAGCCAGTTGATAATGAGCAGGTGCACCATCATGCATGAACCTCATTTGTTGGCGAATCGCAAGAGGCACCTTTTCTAATAAATCAGGGAAATCCTATTGCAGGAATTGGAGATAGGCGGCTCCTGTGAACCTCTGCGGAAGGATGCTCCTACAAGAAAAACAAGAATGATTTTACCGCCAAAGCGGATAAAGGGAGCACATTTTCTTGTTATAGCATCGTACATGGATATATAGAATTAACCAACATTTTAAAACACTTGAGAGTAAATAAATAAATATGAAAACTAAATTGTAAATTACTATTTAAATAGGCTAACGTATAGAGAGAATTTAAAAGAATAAACTTGAAGAATGAAAGGTAAATGGAGAGTGAAGTTATTCCTCATACACTTAAAAAAATAAAAGTTCTTTAATTTGTAAGAATTCTCACATAATGTTAGACGAAGTGAGCCTTAATTGCTGAAGCGTTATGTGTAAGCATCTATTAGATTTCCATATTAAATTACTAAAGTCTTATTGAAGCAAGCGATTAACTACTATTAAATTAATTAGTAATGAGTTTTAGATACCATTAAGCCTAAGAGTACTATACTCTTGATTCAAATAAGCTATGGATAACAAAAGATCTAATAACGCGTAAGGAGTTGGTTGATATATTACACGCCAGATCTTAGCATTAAAAGTTCTATAAATCCTGTATTGTACCATTAGGGCACGTGCTACAAAACCAATTGCCACTATCATTATTTACTCGTTTTATTCACTCATGGCACGTTGTTAGGAGTTGTTTGATATATTACATGCCATATGTTAACATTTAAAGTTCCAATGGTGCCATATGGTATCATAGAGCACCATTAGGGCACGCGCTAGTAAACCAATAACCATTATCATTATTTACACGTGATATTCACTCATGGCAGGTTATTACCGGTTGTTTGATATATTATATGCCATATCTTAGCATTAAAATTTCCAATGGTACCATATGGTATCATATGGCACCATTAGGGCACGTGCTAGTAAACTAATAACCATTACCATTATTTTCTCGTGATATTCACTCATGGCACCTTGTTACGAGTCGTTTGATATATTACATGCCATATCTTAGCATTGAAATTCCAACGGTGCCATATGGTTTCATAGGGCACTATTAGGGCACGTGCTAGTAAACCAATAACCATTATCATTATTTTCTCATGATATTCACTCATTACATGTTGTTACGAGAGGTTTGATATATTACATGCCATGTTTTAGAATTGAAAGTTCCAATGGTACCATATGGTTTCATAGGGCACCATTAGGGCACGTGCTACTAAACTTAACCATTATCATTATTTTCTCGTGATAGTCACTCATGGCACGTTGTTACGAGCCGTTTGATATATTACATGCCATATCTTAGCATTGTAAGTTCCAAGGTTACCATATGGTATCATAGGGCACCATTAGGGCACGTGCTACTAAACCAATAACTATGATCATTATTTACACGTGATATTCACTAATGGCACGTTATTACGAGTCGTTTGATATATTACATGCCATATCTTAGCATTGAAAGTTCCAATGGTACCACTTGGTACCATTAAAACACGTACTACTAAACAATTCAGACATCACTATATACCGTTATATTCATTCATGAGACATCCTTGCACGTACACGTGCCATTAGACCGATACTTGCTGTCACTAGTTACTCTTTTATATTCGTTCATGATATGTTGTGACAATTTGTTTGATACATTACATGCCATATATTGTTCTAGGAAATGTTTAAGAGGGTATCATAATGGTACCATTAAAGCACGTGCTATTAGAGCACGTACTTATTCCTGCTATCTCACGTTCGTACTTCTGCGTACTCTGTCCCATTTTAATGGATTGGTGAAAACAGACTGTGAAAAAGTTAATTCGTTTTCAAGTTATCGTAATAAATGCTAAGCTCCCTAGGAATAAAAAAATTCTCTTGATTTAGGGAGCGAACTGCCCTTTTAATAATCGTCAAACACGTGCATCCTGCACGCACGCCAACTCATTAACGTTTAGAGCACGCGCAGAACCGAACAGCTTCCCAATTACAATTATTGTTTAAAAAAAACAAACAATAAGTTTAAAGTTCACAAAAAAAACTAATGCCAACATTTTCATAGCACAAAACGCACTTAAAAGGAACATAGCAAACACCATCAACCTCGAACTATACATGTTCTCAACACGCGTTTTACCAAATGCGAGGATAATTCGTTTCTTCCAGCAATTCAAGACATGATTGAATAAATTGTGAGATTGCAATACATGCAATTCAATACATGCAACGCAATGAATTGTGGGATTGTCTACAGACGGACGGACGGACGGACAGCTGGACAAACCGATCACATAAGCACATTTCTATATATAGAAAATGTGCTAATAAGGGATTGTATCATTGTCTAATGATACAATCCCCTATTACACCTGCCCACACATTGATGGATAATCGATCCTGATGATATGTTTCTCTGATGGCGTTAGGATTAGCATAACACCACTCATGATAGTTGTGGAAATTAAAGATCCCATCGCGAGTGAAGCTGGCTTCGTCAGTGAACAGAATGTATGTCAGAGACAGAGGACACCTAATGCACTGTCGCAGCAATCACCTGCAGAATCGTCGTCGTGGAGGATAATCTTGTGCACGTAGGCCTTGAACCCTCTGGATATGATATGGGTAGAGACCATTTTCGTGCAAAATTCTCCAAGCAGTGTTCCGGCTTACAGCCACTGCGATGGCGATCCGTCCTGTGCTGATGGTTGGATCCTCTTCCACATGCAGCAGTATGGCATGTTCCCGTGCAGCATCCCCAACGGTTCGCGGACGTCCTACGCGAGGGGTGATGTTAAATGTACCAGTGTCACGTAAACGCTGGTGAAGACGGATCAGGGTGTCGTCGGTTTGGGCACGTGTCTCTGTAAAGACGCGCCGCGTCTGCTGCATTCCCGTTTTCCTGACCGTACGTGAAATGCATATCCGCCACCTCGGCATTGCTGTAACTGCTGCAGCCATGTAGCTTCACTCAAACACAGTCCAGGCAACGAATCAACCGGGTCTACTTCCTTCTATTTACATGAACAGGGCATTTCGTTTACATGGCAAGGGGAAGAGGTTTAGTTTCTTTACGTATCATCATCATTTATCGGAGACGGTGCGTTGTTCGACCTATGTTCATAGGGAGTTTTTTTTCCCTTGCTATTGAATATGCATACCATTAAATTTACGACCACGACTTACGGAACACCCTGTTTAAGTTTATGAATTGTATTTTAAACAGGTGGTGGCCTTACAGTATAACAGAGGGACATCAGGAGTTCCAACTAGTTTCTCCATTTATTCTCGGCTTTGTCAAGGATATATACACAACAGGCATGCAAGCCTTTATATACAGAACAGAGGTACAAATTATGCAAATACATGAACCAATAGGATACAAAAGAATTAAAGAGGAAATAATTGCCAATAGGATAAATAGAATAAACACAGATTTTCGAATTATAATGGCCAATAGAAGAAAAAGAGTGTAAACGCTAATTTTATAAATTATACAAAAAGAAAATATACAAAGGGATGGTGCGCGTTTACAGAAAATAAAATAAAACGGGCAAGAAATAACAAAATGCAAAAGAAAACATAAACCATAATAAAGAAACCGAGAAAAAGGAATCATAATAGATCAGATAAAGAGTTAAGTATTGCATACACATTAAAGTCTGTTTGACAATTGAGAAGCAGGTGGGGGGAGGACTTCTTGACCTTGAATATTTCAATCGCTTCGAGGGTAGCAGCTTTTTCTGGTCTATTGCAGATATTATTGGAGCATCTTCAATAACATCTTCTTGTGTCTTTAAAGCGTGTCCGGAATCTTCGAGGTG
>JAHWFO010072903.1:2169-17994 GCA_023313115.1 Rhysida immarginata
GGATAAGTTTCAATTTGTAACAATGCATAGAATTCCTGTTATTCAGGTTTTTCTTAGAAAAGAGAGTTCTTAGTACTTAACAATTTCTTGAAAATCTTTAAAAATGATCAGTAGCTGGAGATAATGAAGAGTTAGCAGACTATTGAGAAAGAGTGGTAAGACGACAGAGAAAGCAAACCTTTAGCTCCGTGCTGTATTGAGCAAATGGGAAGCAAGTAAATAGAAGAATTGGCGACCGCTAGACTACCCAAAGTGATGAAAGGCCAAATTTTGCTTCAACACAGCGAGAGAAGAGTGGAAATTGCAACAACATCAAGTGTAGATCTGAAGTAAGATTATCTGAGTAAGAAATTATTGGAGCAGTCCATCCATTGTGAGCCTTTAAAAAGATTTTTTTCGATTTTTCATTAAGAATTTTTACTGTATTAATTCTAAGCATTTTCATGTGTTTATTTTTAAGATATTGCAAAATTTATTTTAAGTTTTGAGATTGTTCTGTTTACATCCCAAGTGTAATAATCCCGGGCAACGCCGGGTACCTCTTCTAGTCTATATATATAAAGAAGGATGTTTGTGTGTGGGTGGGTCTGTTTCTATGTTTTTTATACAAATTTACAGTTTTATTCCGATCTTGATGTAATTTCGCGTACTTGACCTTCGAAGCATGAGGAAGGTCACTGTCTACCTCAGATTTCGGAAAAATAATAAATATCGATAAAAAATCGATATTCATGGTTATGGCAAGGTATATTAATGAGAAATATCTCATGACCAACAATGCAAGGCAAAGTTTGTACAACAATAGGTATCAACAATGGTATCAGCACGCAATTCACAAACACACTGCATGAACCTACAATATATATCTCATGACCAACAATGCAAGGCAAAGTTTGTGCAACAATAGGCCCATTGTGTTCGCATCAACAATGGTATCAACGCGCAATTCACCAATAACAATGAGCACAGAATGATGATGTAATGTTAAAGCAATCTTTCCAAGAATTATAACAATGAACATAAAATGATGATGTAATATGGATAAGTTTCAATTTGTAACAATGCATAGAATTCCTGTTATTCAGGCTTTTCTTAGAAAAGAGAGTTCTTAGTATTTAACAATTTCTTGAAAATCTTTAAAAATTATCAGTAACTGGAGATAATGGAGAGTTAGCAGACTATTGAGAAAGAGTGGAAAGACGACAGTTAGCTCCGTGATGTATTGAGCAAATGGGAAGCAAGTAAATAGAAGAATCGGCGAGCGCTAGACTGCACAAAGTGATGAATGGCCAAGTTTTGCTTCAACACATCGAGAGAAGAGTGGAAATTGCAACAACACTAAGTATACATCTGAGGTAAGATTACGTGAGTAAGAAATTATTGGAGAGGTCCAGCCATTGTGAGCCTTTTTTCGAATTTTCATTAAGAATTTTTACTGTATTAATTCTAAGCATTTTCATGGGTTTATTTTTAAGATATTGCAAAATTTAATTTAATTTTTGGAGATTGTTCTGTTTACATCCAAGTGGAATTATCCCGGGCAACGCCGGGTACCTTTGCTAGTACTCAATAAAGAGCTACTTTCGAAAGGATCACTCAATCAGTTTACGGTGAAAATGCCACAATTCGATTATTCTATCTGGATGGACCCGGTGGTTCTGGAAAGACCTATCTTTATAGAATTTTAATGAATTTCATCCGAGGAAATGGAGATAGGAGTCTTCCCATGTGCTACAACTGTAATTGCCTCAACACCCAGAAAAGGAGGTAGAACAGTTGTCACGGGATTTCGGGAAAAGTATTAAAATTAAAAAGAAACCCGTGACGAAAATAATTATAAATAGTAGCTGGAAAGAGCAACAAAAAGAACCTACCCGGGAGGAGCAGAATGGAACGGTCGCAAAGAACGCGAGAACGACGAGACCGCGCCACGAGAGAGACAGGGGTGCGCGAGAGAAGGCAGAAGAGAATTGTTCACATAATGGGAAAGGTGAATCAAAAGCATCGCTTGGAAATCCGTTAAGTGATATGCTCCATGGCAAAAGTTTACGGAATAATGCCACATATGCAACCACCGTTAAGTACGGCAACAGCAGAGCTGACGAGCCGAGTTATGACGAAAGCGACGGGGGAACTAATGTTATCTGTTTTATGGATTTAAGAAAACGTCCAAGCGAGCCGAGACCCCGAGCTGAGACGAAAGACTTACGGCGGGAGGAAAACGGCCCTAATCAGCCCTGTCCGACTCTGCTAGAGCGACAAGGATTCACCGAATCAACGGAATACGGTAATGCCCGTTACTTTCATTTTAGACTGAGTGCATTTAGTGTTCTTACAGGCAGCTATTCGTTCACGAACATTACTTGCTGTCAGCTAATCAACAATTATGAAAGTCGAGGAATATTTTCCGAGCTGGAATTTTTAAAATGTAATAATTGTGCTCAAGGAATATTTCCGTTTAGCCTAGCAGCCTACCGAGACGTAGGAGTAGGCGGGTTTCTATCAAGAGTTTAATTAAATTTTAATATAGCACCGTTGCTTAATTGAAGTTCCTTTGAACTAATATTATTATTACAGCTATTGCGCTGTTCAGGAGTTATTTGAACACTTACATTGATTGTTGCATTTCATTACGATTGTCATCGTCAGGAATTCAATGATTGTAGGCGAGCCTATTGCTTAATTGACGGCCGCACAATATTTTTGTCTGTCTTCAGAATTTGCAGTTTGCGTTATACAAAGAGGATTTTTCTCATGAATTATAACCTTTAAAAGCTTTTAGACTTTATAACTATTGTAGTTAAGAGGAAAAATTTTGTCTTCATTAATTTGGCTTGTGGACTGGCGCCCTAATTGCGTATTGAGAAGCACATGGTATTAAATCAAAAAAAAAGAAAAGAAAAGAAAGAAAAAGCTCAGTCCGATTTGAATTTGAAAAGTGGGATTTTATTTAAGAAGATTTGTCTTTACGTTTTGATACATGTAATCGATGCCAATTTGAGTTCATGTTTCATTGAATTTACATTTCTATTTATTTCCAATTTTCGTCCTGAGAACGAGGAGAGTTTCCGGTTTCAGAGGAGCTTAACCACCTGGATATCGAAGCCGAATGGTACATTGCGACTACAACCGAGTGAAGACTGGGACGCCTTCAAGGTTGAACGGATCAAATTGCTCAGCGACGAAGAGGTCGAATGCTACAAGAAATTTATAAACGGAAACGTTTTATATCATATAAACTATTCACTAGCTTTGTGTTTAAACTTTATCAGCTAAAGTTACTTATTGCTATTTATAAAGTTTATATTAGACAAATCAAAGATTATTTAACTTACCTGGAAAATTTAAAGTTATTAAGCTGGGAAGTTAACAGCACTGTTTAAAAGAAAAAAGTTATTTCAAATGCTAAATTTATCATTTCGTACATTTGTAACTTACCATTAATAAACATTTATTTAATTTTCATTATATCTGCTCTGTAATTTACATCAATTTACACGCTTCCACGTAACAACAGTTCAAAGCGGTTCCAAGTTGCCAGTCCCATTGCTTAAAACTCAACATCAAAACTTTAACCCATCTTCTCTTCAAGGTAAAGATGTTTTAGAATCAAAACTTATAATCATCGATGAAGTAACAATGTTAACAAAACATGGACTAAGATGCATCGATAATTTCTTGAGAGATGGAGTTCTAAAAAATCCGATTAAACGAGATAAGCCATTTGGAAATAACATGATAGTGGAGATTTTCGACAATGCTTACCGGTAGTTCCAAGAGGAACAGCAAAAGAATTTATCAAAGCATGCATCAAATCATCAAATTTATGGCCACATTTTATCAAACTTTCATTGATACTAACATGAGAAGTGTAGGTCAAGACAATTTCAATAAGTGGCTTCTTAAAATTGGTTCCGGAAATTTTGCAAGAATTGAAACTTTTGATGGTGATTTAATTGAAACTCCAAATGAAATGATTGTCTCACCTGAGATTGATATAATTTTTACAATTTTTGGACATGATGTACAATCACTCTCATCTGATGATTTATCAAATTGAGTAATCTTATGCTCAACAAATATTGGTGCTCTCCCATTGAACAACGAAATTATAGCTCGAATGGAAGGAAGAAAAATTACATTCAAAAGTATACTCATTGGTAGCAGATCTAAATGATCAAATATCTAATCAAGTCACGATAGAAATGCTGAATTCATTGACACAATCAGGAGTTCCACATATCCTTCACCTAAACGTAGGAATGATTGCAATGGAACTCGCTTAATAGTCACTTCATGTCATAGACATTTAATTCAAGCAAAATTTGTAAATGAGGCAAATACCGGGCTTTGCAAAAGTTGTTACACTCGTGACGACCCTCAAAGAAATGGACACGATGCAGTTAGACATGTTTTTATTGTGCCATCATGTAGAATAACATTGTAATTAGTCATTTAATCAATGTAGCCACCATCTGCATCAAGAACCCGCCCCAGACGAGGCCGAAAAGCCTTGCAAACTTTGCGAATGTAGTCCTTCCTCATTCTGGTCCACACACGGTTGACAGATGTTTTCAGCTCGTCGACGTTGCTGTGACGGACCTTACAGGCCGTCCCCTCGACATGCGCCCACATGCTGTAGTCAAGTGAATTGAGGTCTGGCGACTGCGGAGGCCAAAAGCCCTTCGACCAAAAGGTCATGTTGGACCCCAACCAGTTTTGCACAGTGTTGGCCGTGTGGGCAGGAGCACCGTCCTGTTGAAAGATGTAGTCCGCATTTCTTCACCCAGGGAAGGACTTTTGTGGCCAGGATATCCTTGTAATCAGCCGCCGTTAGCCGGTATCCACTTGGGAACCACACGGATGGCATTTTCTCGCCGTTCGACGCCACGATTCCGAGCATCATCACAGAGGCCGGTTGCTTGGTTGTAGACACGTAGCGGACCTTGGAGATGTCCTGGCCGAAGCTTACCACGCAGTCGTTTTGCTTGTTGACGACAGGATCGACCGTGAAGGCCTTTTCGTCAGAGAAAATGACAATTCGCTCGCCATGACTCTTCAAGTCGTTGAGAAGACGGCGACAGCGCTCCCGACGTTGTTCCCGTATCCGATCCGTCAGCAGAGGCCTCACGCTCTTTCCACCTTCTTCTTTGACCGCTCTGGACACTGTGGACACCGAAATTTTCTTTTTCTTTGCGAGCGCAGTCATTTTGAGCGTCGGGTCTTGTTCGAAGGCTTTTCTCACAACCAAACGGTTGACGACTTGAGGTCTACCTGAACGAGGTTGATCTTTAAGGTCTCTCCCATTGTTGAGCCTGTCCGCAACTCTGTGGATGGTCATCCGGCTGACTTTGAGGAGCTTGGCAATCTCGGACTTCGTGTGGCCCGCGCGCAGGAGAGCAGCGATCTCTAGTCGTTTCGTTTCCATCGCTTTTGTCGTGGACATTAGGATCACTCAGAGGTTAACACGTAATTTCTAATATATTATTTGATTCTTTTGTGGAAATGGAATTATCCAAATCATGAGCAGTCCATTTTTTGGGGAATGTAAAGAGTGTAACAGAACTTTTGCAAAGCCCGGTAGAAATGAAATTGTTATAATCCCAAGAATCGATTTAAAATCAAGTGATTTCAATTTGCCTTTCGTATTTAAAAGACGTTATTTTCCAATTATTCCTTCTTTTGCTATGATTATAAATAAAAGTCAAGGACAACCATTTTCTCATGTAGGTTTAATTTTAATTTAAACAGTGTTTTCCGCTGGTCAACTTTATGTGGCTTTATCACGTTCAAAATTTAAAAGCAATATGAAAATTTGTATCCATGATATTCCTCAAGAACAAGGGAAATTGACAGAAAATAGTGATAGAACTTTCACTAAAAGTGTGATTTATCGTGATGTTTTTGTAATAAAGTATTTTGTTTAAAATAAATTGATTTTTTATTTTATTTTTTCTGATATGATTAAATAAGACAAACGCACAGCCGAGGCCAACAACTAAAAGTAATAATAATGTAACAATAACGGGAGTGTCCTACCAGATAAAATTGGAGAGAAGGGAAGAGCCCAATGTTACCCCCCAACAGGCCGCGGCCCTAAAAAGGGGATAATGAAATTACATATAAAATAAACAGATGTAAAAATAAAATAAATTAGTACGAAAACTGTAGAAAATGACAACAATGAAGAAAAAATAAAATAAAAACTAAAACAAGTTATGAAAATAATATGAAGATCATTAGTATCGGTTAAGTTGACTTCTTTAAAATGCTAAAGATAATCTTTAATTAATTTGTTAATAGGATTGATGCGTGTCATGTGTGCGTTCCATCGAATAGCTTGTTTGGTAACATAACCCCTGCGAGTCACCTTTAAAGAATGAAAATTAAAATCTGAAAATAAAGGAAGAACCGTAATTCTATGATGATAGACGCTTAATGTTAAAAAGATTATTTCAACTTATGATACGATTTATATTAAATCTTTGTATTTTATAAGTTGAAAAGTTAGCATTTTTCAAATCAGTTGCCATTAAGGTCTTAAAATTAGCACATTTGTGTTGGATTTTATACAGGGTATAGAAATTGCCGCCGAACCAAATCCAGGCACAGTAGATGATTTTAGGAATGACGAATGCTTTAAATAAAATACAGAAGGTTCTTGTACTCGAAAAAGAATGTATATCATTATCATTCTTAAACGTCGTGAAATATCCATGTAGATCTGGTTCATGTGTTTGACAAAGGAGCAATTGTCAGCCAGAATCACTCCCAAATCCCTAATTATAGTGGCTAGAAGACCCTATAATTCTTCTAGCCACTATACCCTAATGGTACTACTCCTTGTGAGGTCATTATGGATATGGTATTTATATAATCATAAAAATGGTATCGCAGACCGGCCAAACAAGACTACAAAAGATTTTTGGGCGTTTAGTTCAAGACTATTCTCTCTGGTCCATTGGTGCACGCGTAGCAACGCCGCATGTAATTTGTTGCAAGCGTTCCAATCATCGACGGCATGATATAGATTCACGTCATCCGCGTACATCAAAATTTTTGAGCGAAAAGGCGCGAGTACATGCAGAAGGTCTGCAACAAATATATTAAACAGCAGGGGGGCCGAGTGGGGAACCTTGCAGTACACCGCTTTTGATGGGAAATTTAGGGCATGGTTGAGCAAGAAAACGTATTTTGAAGCTTCTATCCTTTAGCATAGAACTGAACAAATCTAAAGCAGTTTCGGAAAAATCGATTTAGTTTAACTTGGCAACCAACAGGGAAATAGTTACTTTGTCAAAAGCCTTAGAAAAGTCCAGAAATAGGGCATCAACTTGCGTCCTCTTATCCAGATTACAAGTTAGGTAATGCGAAAATAAATAGCCAGATTAGATTGTATGCTTCTATTTGCGCGGAAGCCGTGCTGTGCATCGGGGAAATAAGGTTCAACGTGTTGCGATACTTGTTCGGCCACGAGTGTCTCTAGAAGTTTTGCTGGAAAAGGAATCATGATGATGGGTCTATAGGCTTTTTGCGCTGACGGCTCGGTTTTCTGCGTAATCGGGTGGACAATCACGCTTTTCCAAGCAGTAGGTTAGCGTCCGGAAGTCAGAAAAGTGTTGAATAAATGCGTGAAGGGCGAAATCAAAGCGGTTAAGCAACCCCTGAAGATGAAATCCGGAATATTAGATGACGCATAGGGTTTAGACGCAGATAGTTTTTTAGCTCGTTCGATGATTTGCTGGGCAGACACGGTATGAAACCGAAAAGGTGCATTACTGTGCTGCCAACAGTCTGTTAGCGTGGCGGAATCCACACCGAGGATCGCATAATTATCCATAGTAGAAGCAAATGATACAGATAAGTTAAAAAGCTCATCGTTACTAAGCTGAGCTGATTTACGTTTGTTCAGATTAAGTCACTTCCGGGAAATATCCCGGAATGCACTCGGATTTGAACAAATCTGTTCCTCAAGATTTTTGAATTGGGTTTACCGATCGGCAATCCAATTCCTCTTAAAGAGTGTTTTAGCTTTGGTAAACTCGGTGTAATCATGAATGGACCTAGAGATTTTAAATCTCATATGCCAATATTGTTTAACACGCCAGACGTTTCTAGTGCGGCCCGAAGTCTAGCCTGGAAAAGTCAGGTTTTTTCCTACGCCCGTCAAAGCGGATGTTGTTATGAATAGCTGACTTGATCATATCGGTGATGCTCTCCCAAATAAAATCGACGTCATCAGGCGCCAAAATATTATGACAGTCACTGTTTACTACCGTACGGTAAAGATTCGAATAATCGCTGAGGCGAAAGTTGTTATCTGACTCCCTAGGGAGAAATTGCTTCTCAAAGTAGCCTGCAATCCCAAAAAAGAGGAAGATGATAAACGTCGGGTGCAACCATAGCGACGTCTGCACTAGTTACGGACAGATCGATATTCGTATAAACCTTATCTAAATTACCACCGTACTTGTTATGTATGGAATTGACACTAACAAGATCTAACTCACTTAGCCAGCTGTTTACGATCAGGTTTCTCTGATAACAGTAATATGCTTGATGAATCTGTTCTCTACCGTCGGAGAAATTAAAATGACCGACGATAATACAATCGAATAATACAATACAATACAATAATAAAAATCATATAATAATAATGTAACAACAACGGGGAATAATCCACCAGATAAACCGGGTAGTAAAGCCCCTTGTTGCTCCCAAACAGGCCGAGGCCCAAAACAGGGTCAATGAAAAGATATATAAAGAGAAATAATAAGAAAATAAAATAAGATTAAGGCAAAAACAGCCAAGTCAAAAGAGAAAAGAAAAAGGCCAGTAAAACAATACAAAAACTAAATGTTATTTCTAAAACCAAGAAATAATATATGCTCCATTAATATATTAATAACAATTTTAAATTATAATTAAAATTAAATGAAAGAGGCCGAGGCTGAGGATGGAGTTAACGATACAAAATAAATAAAACATAAAACTAAGGCAAAAAAACAGATTAAAGAAATACATCAAACACCGTACAAAAGAGGGAGCAAAGAAAAAAAGAACGTTATCAAAATAAAAAAATTTAAAAAAAAGAGAAAGGACAATACAATGAAAAACTAGACCGACAAAAATTAAAAACAAGTAAAGGAAGCCGTTTATCCTTATAGTCATCCAAATTACAGTTCTTAAAGTTCTTCTTCAAGTTAGTAACTAATTTCATAACCTGGTCTAAAACACACAAATTTGTCCTCCATTTTAGAGGGCATCTAATCACATAACCACCTCGTGCCATTCTCATATCCTGAAAATTAATATCTGCCATTATATCTGGCAGGCAGGCCCTATAAAAATATAAAACAATAAGTGTATTTAATAAGTACCTACTATGGATAACATCGACATTAAACAGATATTAGTTACTGGCCAAGACCCTGTGCGATTTTGATCTGTTTCCAAGATAACTATTAAAGCTAATAAATTTTCTTTGGATAAACTCCAAGGCCTGATTGTTGCCGGTGGACCATATCCAAGCGCAGTAAAACAACTTGGGTATAACCACGGTCTATAGATATTCATGGTCATCGAGCTTCGGCCATTTTCCATTATTTCGAGAAGCTAACGAAAACAGATCGCGCCAGGTGCCGCATAGATCGCACTATTCCGACCGCAACCAGCGATAGAGATTTTCATTGAAACTAAATACGAAAGTAAAGTTTCTTTCTGCCGATAGGGTGGCGCTGCAGGCGCAGTTGGGCAGATTGTACATGCAGCGCCACTTTTCAATAGAGTTCCCGCCCTAACGGGAGCTAGAAACTTTAGCTTCATTTTAACAATGGAGCTCGATAACCTTGAATATCTATAGACCATGGTATAACCAAAGATTTCAACGATACTATAATAAGTGAATTGTTAGAAAAATAATAGGTGAGACGTTTCAAAATGCCAATTCTGCGAGAAATGTCACTATTAAGCATTTCTGTTTGCCCTAAAATTGAACAGTTCTCGGCAAACCGAACGCCCAGATCTTTAATCTCCGTCTTTCTAACTAGAATGCCCTCTTTCGTTAAATATTCAAATAAAAAGGGAGCCACTTTATAAATATACTAGCTGTAGTACCCGGCGTCGCTCGGAGAAAAATATTGTTTTTTTCATATTTATGTATACAAACATGTAGGTGAAAGAGGGATAAAATCTAAGCAACATTTCCCTCTTTAATTTTTTTCTCTGGGTATTGTTTTCGAGATAAAAATTGTTGGACGTCGCGTAGACTAATGTGCCACTCAACCCGTAATTCTATACCACGTCAAAATCATGGTCAATCATGTAATAAAAAGAACAAAATACACATTGCATTCGGTACAATAATATGACTTGTTTTTTTATGAAATATGCCAACGTTTTACAATAAGTGTTCTAGATTAATAAATAAAAGGTTTTAAGAGGATTTTTTTTCTTTTTTCTTTTTTTTTTTTTCACGCCAAACCTTAGATGTTGAAATTATTGATGAAAATAAGAAAAGAAAATTCCACAGCCGGGTTTCGAACCAGGAACGATTATACGCAGTAGGAAAGATAGCCCCAGCCTACGAACTGGGTACTGCTCCAACCAGCCCTAAGGACATGTAGATAGCGTTAATGCTTCCATATCCGCAGTGGCGCAATTGGTTGGCGCGTCTGCATGGTGAACAGAAGGTTCTTGGTTAGAACTCAGGCTGTGAAATTTTCTTTCCTATTTTCATCAATAAAAAGTGTTCTAATTCACTCCCTCTGGCATGAATGCATGCTTCACAACGTCGCCGCATGAACTGATGAAAAAAGTTCAAAAGTTCTTGGTCCTTCACGAATCTGGTCCGCAGCTATGGCGATTCCGGCTACCAGCTCTTCATCGGATCCCACTGGTGTCTCGTATACAAATGTTTTTAAGTGTCTCCACAGATTCCAAACAACTGTTTCCTGCAGATAGGATTTCGACATTTTTTATCTCAAAAACAATGCCCCAGAGAAAAAAAATGAAAGAGGTAAATGTTGCTTAGATTTGATCACTCTATCACCCTCACCTAGAAGCCGAGAGAAACATACTTGCCAAATTTCAAGTTTGTAGGCTTTACAGTTCTGGAGATTTCGTAATGAATGAATGAATGAGTGAGTGTATACATTTTTTGCTCTTTCTTTCAAGTAGCAGTATTTTCCTTCTGAAAAAATCCTCGTCGTGCTCGGCCGGGATCGAAGCCACATCTACGAGCATCAAAGCAACACCACCTACACAGAAGGCCTGATAATGGAAACGTCATACACAGTTACATCATCATTAGTCGACCATTGTTAATCCTATTTCTACTAATAATAAGCCCTAAATTTGGTCGACTAATGATGATGTAACAATGTATGACGTTTCCGTTATCAGGCCTTCTGTCTAGGAGGTATTGATCAGAGGAGATCACACAACCACTGAGCCGTCGAGGTCAATAAGGAAAAGTAAAGTCGTCTGCCAGAGTGCCAGTGAAAAAAAAATCACGATTTAAACAATGGAGTTTCCCATCCTGTATTTCTTCATATATGACCATAGCCAAAGTAATTTTTTATGGCCTATTGTTGCAGAAACTTTGCTCTGCATTGTAGGACATGACATACATAGTTGGTCCGTGCATATCGTAGGCTCATGTCAGAAGACAGATCAAGCAACAGATTATTTTTACCCTTTCCCCTTTGGGCCAACCTTATACTCGGCACATGTAAACTTACCCTGAACCTAACGAACATCTGGTGCAAGTATGAGCTCAAAAGGATAAGTGGTTCAAAAGTTTTAAGAACATTTACAAAGCACCCTGAATTTTTATATAGACCTTTCCATTGAAACCGAAACTGGAGTAACTGCGCAGAAGCAGGACAGCAAAAAACTTGCGTTTCCTGCCTTGAAATGGGCAAACACTACTACACATCCGGAGGAAAACGGAAGTTTTTTTGATGTCCTGCTTCTGCGCAGTTAGTCCAGTTTCGGTTTCAAGGAAAAGATAAACAAACTCTGGCGCCATCTCTTAAGTAAACAAACAAACATAAACCAAGATATATGATTTTTACCCCTTCCCCCTCACTTTGGGGACATGTAAACCTTACTCCGGACCTAACGAACATATGTTGCGAATATGAGCTCAATCGGATAAGTGGTTCAAAAGTTTTAAAACATTTTCAGACGCACCCTGAGCCTGAATTTTTATATATAAAGATGAGATAACAAACGATTTCTGGACATTTAGTTTTAAACCATTATTTACTGCCCATTGCGATACGATCATAGACTATGTTGGAGAGCCTCCCAAGAATTGCAGCTTTTGATAACGTGATAAATATTGAGGTCGTCCGCTTAGATCAAGACTTTCGTGGACTCTTCACAAAGTGCATAAGGTAAGTCCGCCAGAAAGATGTTAAACAAGAACCCAATACACTAAGTTTGAAACTTCTGCCTATTAACATCGAGGCGAGCCACCGTAAGACAATAGAAGGGAAGCCAGCAGCACACATTTACTCTAAAAGTAATTCAAGATTCACGCTATCGAACGCCTTTGAAAAGTCAAGGTAAAGAGCATCAACTTGCTTTCTTTGATCCAGATTACAAGTAGCATAGTGTAAGAAGGTAGCTAAGTTCGTCTGAGTGGAACGTCTAGGACGAAACCCATGCTGTGAGTCTGGTAATTCAGGATCAATAAACTGAGCGAGTTGTTCCGCAACCAAAGTTTCCAGGAACTTAGCCGGGAATGGAATTAATGTAATAGGTCTATACGTATTAGAATCATTCTTCCCATTATTCTTGGGAATTGGATAAATACTCACCCGTTTCCATGCTGCGGGGTAAGTTCCGGTAAAGAGATATTGAATAACTGACAGAGGGGCTCAATCAGTACCGAAATACATCCTTTAAAAAGATAGTCTGGCATGTCATCTATAATGCATGTCTTAGATGCCGATAATCTTCTGGCCCTGTTGATTAGAGTTTGCGCCGAACATAGATCAAACTTGAAAGGAGTAACTTCCTTCGTCCTCTTCCAACAATCCTCAAGAAACCGGACTTCTGGATTAACTTAAGAGTCGTTATTCATGGCTGAAGCAAACATATTAGTTATTTCACCAAGCTCTGGCTGCTCAAAGGAACTTGACTTTTTTGTATTGGATCTCAGTAATTTTTTTAGCAATGTCCAAAAAATCTTTAGGACTGGTCTTCAGTTGAGCACCCATAGCGTCAAAGTAATTTAATCTGTCAGTAGTCCAGCTGTTTTTAAATCTTTTCCTAACGGTTGAAAATTGGAGATAATCACTCGGGTCTTTTGATCTTTTGAATTTCCGATGCGCCTGTTGTTTTTCTTCCATTCTACAGTATGTAACAAAAGTATAAACTCAGTATAAATTCTTAGATAATATAAATAATAAGCATAGGAGAATTTTAATCTGAAGACATAAATTTAATTGAGCAAACTTGAAATGTTCAAAACATTTATTATTATTCCTATTTGCTGATGACATGAAATTAGGTAAAATTATTCATAATCCTATCGATTGCCAAGATTTACAACTGGATCTATATTCAATTGGGGCCTGGTGCATTCAAAATAATATGTTTACAAATGACAAATGTCACTATGTCACCTATTCCCTTAAGAAAACAGTCTTTAATTTTAATTACAGTTTAAATGGTTGTATATTACAACAAAAATCTGTTGCAAACGACCTAGGTGTTATATTTAATTCCAAACTTTCGTTTGTTGATCACATTCACTCTATTATCTCCAAAGCTTATCGTGGTTCATACTTTATTGTCAGAAACTCCCTAAGTTTTAATAATTTGGCTTTTCAATTTTTCTTTTTAATACATTAGTCAGACCAATTTTAGAATATGCTTCTGTCATTTGGTCTCCTTCTCATATTAAATTTCAGCTCCTCTTGGAAAAGGTTCAAACAGATCTTTTACGCTCTCTGTTTCGTCGTTTCCATCCTACATTTTTTAACTTTTATGTATCAAACTCCTATCTACGAGATTTTTTTAATTGTGATCCATTGATCAATAGACGTACTGTAATTGATCTTTGCTATCTATTTAAATTTTACCGCAATATAAGTTATTCATCTAGTTTTCTTAACTCTGTAAATTTACGTGTTCCCAAACTTAATTCCAGAAGTAATGATATATTTTACTTACCTTTCTCAAGGAGGACGGTTATAAATAATCTTCCTTTTTTCCGAATGTACAAGTTTTGTAATATCATGTCAAACCTTATTGATATAAATGTTATGTCGTATGAAACGTATAAAGAAGCTGTGAATGAAAATGTTAGGCTTTTATTATGATTTTTTTTCTGTTTTTATTTTAATGTCAATGGATTTTATGTCAATGGATTTTTAGTTACTCTTTGGTACCTAGTTTTGACTATACATTTTTTATACATTATACTCTTTCCTACATTTTTATGTAATATTATGATATATATTTTCTTTGTAAGCTGTTATTGGGCTAATACTAGCCTGTTGCTTAAAAACTAATAAATAAAAAAATAAAAACATTAAAGCACAGTGTTTTTTGTTCATTGAATTTTTAAAACAAATAAAATGAAAAAAAAACACAACGATTTGCTGTAACAAAATATAAACTCAGAATCTGTGTCAAATTGTCATCATGTCTAATAATAACAAGTTAATACTTAATGGGTCCTCCTTTGTTTTCAGTAACATCAATTACTCTGCTGTGCATCGAATTGACCAATTTCTGAAGTTCTAGTATTTAGTGGAATTCATTTTACCGTCCACAATACAATGTCCATTTTTCCATTAAACCCGAAAGCTGCCCAAACCATTGTTGACCCACCGCCTTGTTGCCTGCTGTATCTGAAATTAGGTTCTTTGCGTAAGTCGATCCAGTATGAAGAACACCCATCAGGACCATCCAAATTAAATTTTTTTTCATCCGAAAAAACAACTTCCTTTCATTCTTCCTGCCAACTGACGTGTTTTTTGGCCCAATTCAATCTTGCTGCTCGATGCGTTTCTGTCAGCTTTGGTTTTGCCTTCAGTTTCATATACTTCAGGTTTGCATTTGATTTCAGACTTCTCCACACAGTTTGGTGAGAGACAGTAATTGGTAATATTCTTGCTATTTCTCTTGTTGACATCATTCTTTTTGCTGCAGAGGATGCAATTATTCGCTTATCTCTAGCAGTCAGCTTCTTTGGTCGACCAGATATCTTAGATTTTGCATAACTGTTGTTTCTGGATAGTACATTTTGTACAGCTGTTTGAAAACTCCCAGTAGCATCAGATATCTCTCTTGTTGATTTTCCTTTCCCATGGAAAAAATAAATTTTACGAATTTCTTCTTCAGACAATGTTTTTACACGTGGCATTGTAGAAACATTTATTTGGCAGTGTGAGTTGTGTGAAATTTGTTGCTCCTTTATACCAAAATAAAGTGGAATAGCCCATTATTTTCATAATGACCTA
Source organism: Rhysida immarginata (assembly GCA_023313115.1). Taxonomy (NCBI): domain Eukaryota; kingdom Metazoa; phylum Arthropoda; class Chilopoda; order Scolopendromorpha; family Scolopendridae; genus Rhysida; species Rhysida immarginata. The sequence goes on from JAHWFO010072903.1 coordinate 17,652, forward strand.
CTCAATTTCTAAAATGATTTTTCTCATCCTGAGTTTATATTTTGTTACAGCAAATCTTTGTGTTTTTTTTCCTTTTTTTTTTTTTTAAATTCAATGAACACAAAATACTGTGCTTTAATGTTTTGAACATTTCAAGTTTGCTAATTAAATGTTTTGTCTTCAGATTAAAATTCTCCTATGTTTATTATTTATATTATCTAAGAATTTATACTGAGTTTATACTTTTGTTACATACTGTAATTTGGTCTTATCTGACACCCAGATGGGAAACAACCGTACTGAGGAAGATTGTCTCCTGCCGTCGGTTTGATGATCTTTGGGTCTGGCCAATGGGATATAGGTT
>JAHWFO010072903.1:47994-72727 GCA_023313115.1 Rhysida immarginata
TTGGCATAATTGGAATGATTTTTCTTCTTTGATCCAGTTGAACTAATTTATTTATTGCAAACTTTATTATTTTTATTCACATTTAATAAATATATCCAGCAATTTTGTTCAGTATTATTTAATTCTATATTTAAATGATTATCCCACCCCTTTGGTAGAATAATTTTGATTTGCTATTTTTTTAGTTTTAACTTTAATAGTATCCAAAAATCTAGATAAAAAAAAATTCTTTCATCTTGTTCATAGCTGCCATTAGAAGTACACTTTAAATACTGAGCTGTAGATATTAATTTTAAATGTTAGGTTTTCATCAGCCTGCAAAGGTGATGTATAATTATTGTCAAATTTTTGTTTCATTTAATTGTCATTAAAAATAAATACTGAAAACTGTTCAAAGTGAATTAATTTATTTTATTTTGTTGTTAACGCCAACAGAAGAAAAGAAACCACTATTCCACATAAATGAATTTATAAATTTAAAAAGAAATAAAAAAACTACTATGCTTTCTCATTAATTCTTGAGTAGTCTTTCTGATGTCGACGCTAACATCGATGTCGCGATGTTTCAAGCATTGCACGGCTCTACTAACTTCAAGTCATCGTTGGAGAAATGGACGAAACATGGTGGATCGTACCATGTGACTTAAACAGCCAATCAGAATGTATCACCGTATGGCCACTCTCTCCTCTTTCTGGGCTCTCTAAGTCTAAGTAGCCAGTGATGTCTCCCAGTGGTAAAGACGGATATCATTTTGTTCTTAGGGAGGTCAATACGAGGTTAAATAAATTCACGGGCGACGATGGAGAGTTAGCAAACTGAGCAATGGTGAATGCGTTAACAGAAGAAAATGCGACTGCTAGACCACACAAAGTGATAAATGCGACTGCTTCAAAACATCGAGAACAACAATTTATCAAGTAGTGAACAACTCCATGCAGATTGTTGGGATTGCAGAGCACACAGACAACTGCCACCCATACAAGAATGATTTTACCGCCAAAGCGGATAAAGGGAGCACATTTTCATGTTATAGTACATGGATATATTGAATTAATCAACATTTTAAAACACGTAAGAAAAAATAAATAAATATGAAAACTAAATTGTAAATTACTATTTAAGTAAGCCAATGTATAGAGAGAATTTAAACGAATAAACTTGAAGAACTAAAAGGTAAATGGAGCGGGAGTTATTCCTCATACATTTAAAAAAATAGAAGTTCTTTAATTTGTAAGAATTCCTACATAATGTTAAACGAAATGAGCCTCAATTGCTGAAGCATTGTGAGTAATCATCTATTATTTTTTCATATTAAATTACTAAAGGGTTTCTACGTTATCGTCTACTATTGAAACAAGCGACTAACTACTATTAATTAACAATATGTATAACAGTAGTGAGTTTTAAATAACATTAAGCCTAACAGCATTATGCTCTTGATACAGATAAGCTATGGATAACAATAGATCTAACAACTCGTAATGAGTTGGTTGATATATTACACGCCATATCTTAGCATTGAAAGTTCTAACAATACTATATTGTACCATTAGGGCACATGCAACCAATTCCCACTACCATTATTTTCTCGCTATATTCACTCATGACACATTGTTACGAGTTGTTTGATATATTACATGCCATATCTTGGCATTGAAAGTTCCAAAGGTACAATATGGTATCATATGGCAAAATTAGGGCACGTGCTACTAAACCAATAACCACTATCATTATTTACTCGTTATATTCACTCATAGCATGTTGTTATGAGTTGTTTGATATATTACATGCCATATTTTAGCATTGAAATTTCCAATGGTACCATATGGTACCACATGTCACCATTAGGGCACGTGCTACTAAGCAATAACCATTATCATTATTTACTCGTTATATTCACTCATAGCACGTTATTACGAGTTGTTTGATATATTACATGCCATATTAGCATTGAAAGTTCCATATGGTAACATTAAAACACGTACTACTAAACATTTCACACCGACATTACGCGTTATATTCATTCACGAGACATCCTTGCACGTACACGTGCCATTAGACCAATACCTGCTATCACTAGTTACTCTTATATATTCGTTCATGATATGTTGTGACGATTTCTTTGATATATTGCATGCCATATCTGGTTATAGGAATTTTTTAAGGGGGTATCGTAATGGTACCATTAAAGCACATGTTATTATAGAACGTACTTATTCCGGCTATCTCACGTTCGTACTTGTTCGTGCTCTGTCCCATATTAATGGATTGTTGAAAACAAGATTTTGAAAAAGTTAATTCCTTTTCAAGTTATCGTAATAAATACTAAGCTCCCTCGGAATAAAAAAATTCTCTTGATTTAGAGACCGAACTGCCCTTTCAATAATCGTCAAACACCTGCACGCGCACCATTTCTTTAACGTTTAGAGCATGCGCAGAGCCAAACCCATATATGTTCTCAACACGCGTTTTCCTGAATGCGAGGATAATTCGTGACTTCCAGCAATTCAATACATGCACTCTTTCTATTGCAACGCAATGAATTGTGGGAATTGTGTCTACAGACAGACGGACGGACGGACAGCTGGAAAAACCGATCACATAAGCATACTTCTATATATAGATAATGTGCTAAAAAGAGAGTTGTTTCGTCGAAGTTATTGCTGCCATATATTTTCATATCAACGCTGGGAAAATACTGTTGCCAAGGAAACGAGGTAGTGATGATGAAACAATATTTTCAATATGCAATGATAAAACATTCATTTCCAAGAATTATTAATTGTGAGCATAAAATGAGCACGATATAGATAGGATAGTCTCTCTATGGATACATGTTTCTCCATACAGCTACCTAAGAAATGTTCAGACAATTTGTGTCCTTAGAACACTGGAACAGTGTAGAACCTTACAGACGCGACGGCAGCTTCCCCTTCCTCTTCCAGTAGACAATATGTCAAAAAATAAAGTTACACTAAATTTATGAAATCGGGTCAATCATTTGTAATAACCCTGTATATATAGAAGAGTGTTTGTGGGTTTATATGAAAATTAATATTTGTCAACCATTTAATACAAATCTACAGTTTTATTCCAATCTTGATGTAACTTTGCACACTTGATCTTTAAAGCATGAGGAAGGTCACAGTCTACGTCAGATTCGAAAAAATAATAACACAGTATAGAGGTAATTAACACTTATCTCTATACTGTGATAATAATTATCGATAATAAATCGATATTCATTTTGATGGCAAGGCATACTAATAAGAGGTATGGCATGACCAACAATCAAAGCAAAGTTTGCATCAACAATGGTATCATCACGCAAGAAAGTTTGTGCATATAAATAAGGTTGATTAAGCCATGTAATGATGATTCATTCCATTTCTGCGAATTATAAAACAAAACTGATTTGTAACAATAATAGAATTGAGGTTGTTCTGTTTACATACCACTGTAATTATCCCGGGCAACGCCGGGTGCCTCTGCTAGAATTGATGGTTCTTAAAACTTGCCATTTTCTTGAAAATCTTTAAAAATGATCAGTAAATGGAGATAATGGAGAATCAGCAGACTATTGAAAAAGACTGGAAAGGCGATAGAGGAAGCAGTCTCTTTGCTTGGGGGACAGTTGACAACGTTACCGATACATGCATACATCAACTCAACTCTTCAAATCAATAAGTATATAATATTATGCTCTATAATAATCGTTCCAACAATACATGTTAATTAACATCTACCAAAATACATGTGAAAAAAATGAATGGTTAGAAAAGCAAAAAGGTATCCGGGCATCGGAAACATCTAAACAACGTTCGAAAATTACATGTTAATTCATATCAATTGAAATGAATGAATATTGGTATAGAGACGAAAAAAGTTATCTGGGCGTGGGAAGCAATGGGAGCTTCGTCTACAGCAGGAAATTGTAGAATTATTGAAAAACAATTTGAGTTATTATTTAACTTCTTTAGGTTGTCCTGTTTACCTAAAACTGTAATTATCTCGGGCAAAGTCTCTGTTAGTAAAACTATAAATAATTTTTTAACGCTGACGAATGATGTGATGATATTAATTCATCAAAAATAGTCAAGTACTGAATGATTAATGCAAACAAGTGTTTAGCTACGAAAGTGCACTTATTGCTTTACTAAAACAATATATATTTAAGGTTATTTTCTTAAATAAATATTGATAATGTTCATATACGTAGATCAGATCTCTCATGGAACCCCCGAATCCATCCCTTCATCCTACGTCCGTGAAAATATAATGAAATATGAACGGATTCACTCTACGCAATCGATTCAAAAATCGTACTTTTTGAAATAGTAACCTTTAGATGTGTTAATTTAATTTTGATATTTTCAGCTCAGAATTCCCCACCTGAAGGTTTTCATTGGGGGGCCCTCCATGGTTCAGCTATTAATTAAATTGTTCACTGATAATAAAGAAAAATTCGAGAATATTAATTTCACCAACAAAAGTGTAAGCAAAAAAATATACACATCTTTTTTGCATATAACAGCCAACAGCCCTAAAATATCTTTTATTTATTTTTTTTAAAGATTTGGAAAAACATTGCTCAGCATTTTAATGAATACGGATATACCTTCACTGCTGAGAAATGTGATAATAAATGGAGAAGTTTAAAAAAATACAAAAGCATAAAGGACAATAATAAGAAGACGGGGAGGAAACACAGAAAGTGGCGCTTCTTCGAAGCCGTTGACCAAATTCTTTCGAATGATCCTACTTTAACACCCATGTCAACAGTTTCAAGTCAGAGAGGTATGGAATCAGGATTTGATGTTACAGGTCAGGCAAAATATTCATCGATTTATCTTCAATGAACAGAATTCTCAGTGATGGGCATGCTTCCCCCATCATCTTCTATAAGCTCACAATTGTCAGAAGGCTCTACATCAAGCCACCCAATATCTGTTATGGCTACTAAAGAATCACAAGCATCATCTTCAAATTCAACTTGTAAAAAAACTAATTCTATATTTGCAGTTGGATAGAAAATTATTTAAAATGAAACTAATTAAAGCAGTGTTATTTTTCTATTTCAAATAAATGTGTTTAAATTTTCCGCGTATAACATCTAGCAAATGCTACAAAAGGAACGAAAACAAAAATGCCCAACGAGCCTGCTTGATTGGTGTCACAAATGCTAGGCTACGAGAGAATGGGTAGCGAGCAGGAAGTAATTAAAAATAATTCAATAGAGAGAAATGAGAAAAATCGAGAGGGAAAGCAGACGACACAAGGTAAAGGAGTAGAGAAAGAGGAAGTAGAGAAAACGAAATATAAAAAGCGAAAATGGGATAGTAAAAAGAAAGCCAATGAGAGGGAGAGAAAATAGCGAGATGGCAGAAAGAGTGGAGAGATGATATCATTGGATGTTGAAAAAGAAAAAGCGTCGGAGAAGAAAAACGCGGGATTGAGGAGAGAGAGAGAGAGAGAGAGAGAGAGAGAGAGAGAGAGAAGGAATAAGTGCTAGGATTTGGGAGAGGAAGGACGGAGGAGTCCGGCGGAATAATGAATATGGAGTTAAAAATTATTTCAGGAGAGATACTCGAAATATAACGTAAACGACGAATTTACCCGCTGCGAAACTTCCCGGGCTTTTTGATTGTAAGCGCCAGCCGCGACAAAGGTATTTCAGGCGGAAAGAGGTAGGTAGAATTCATATTATTTGTAATACCTCGGGAAATTTCTGCTCTTACAATATTGCCTTTTGTCGTGGGCCCCGGGCGTACAGAAAGCCACAAGGGGAAGCGGAGCGGGGCGTTATATCGTTTAAGAGCTATTTGAGTAATAGTTTTTTTAAGAATAGAGATTTAAGCTCTTGCGCGGACTTTACGTTACCCTCCATGAAAATAGGTAGAGACGAGGTTGCGTCTCGAGGTAGCGAAGAAGGTGATAAAGGGGGGGGGGTTCTAGAAATTAAGGCGTCGACTACTTAGGTCATTTTGCGCCTTTTACACAAGTTATATCTGTACGCAGCCCGGGACAAACACAAACATCCATGCCCACGGCGGGATTCGAACCCACATCCAGGCGGACTCGAGAACTAGAAAGCCTACGCCGTAGCCCTCTCGGCCACCTGGCCGGCAGGTGATAAAGAATAAATATTAGGAACAGAGGAGCGTACGAAGGTTTCAAAAGAAAACTCAGAGGGCATACATTTGAGCGAGGCTTCCCGTCTAAGGGTAGAATTAGATCCAAACGGCATAGTTGAATCGAGGGATAGTTGCAAGATAAGTGAAGAACAATGAAGAGAAACTTCACTTCAGCCCTTGGTCAAGCGTTACCGACAGGGTATTAAAAATTCCAACGTACATTGTACTAGCTTTAGCGGAGTGCGGCACACTACTGTATCAAACGTAGCACAAAGCGAAGTAAGAGCAAAATTTGATGCTAGTTTCCGAAAGTGTTCGTTGGTACCTTCCACGTCATTCCACTTAAGGGTTTTTGCAGTCCTCCCACAAAAAGGGTTGCATGACGCGTTGAGCGTCCCAAGCAAGATATTCACAATTTAAAGCTTAATTCTTGGAATCATAATCTTGTTATTAATGAGTTGTACAATTATATATCAAGAATCGGTTTAGAGAATATTTGTAATAGAGAAATTGATCCCTTATTTCATGAATTTCAATTTTCCTCACAAAGTCTGTATTCAAAAGGAGAAACGGATTAAATCATTAATTGTTTTTTTAACGACAAGCTCTGTTATTTTAATAATTAACCTCACTCTACTTAATCACTTGACAGTTGGCTACATATACATTGGAACAAAAAAAATTCACGAAGATAAAAAGTTATGGCACGAGGAGAAAATGGCATTTAAATTGGAGGTTGAAGAAGAAAAAAGAAAATACAGAAGAAAACTATTGACAATCCTGGATAAATTTAACAAATCACCTTAATTAAATTTTCAAGTATTCATGGAACACTTTATTCATATAACCCTGGGGTTTTGCCAAAAAAATTTATTTTCTACGAAGAAATGTTTCCACACTCAAAGTCTAAAGCTAAAATTAAAATTAATCCATAATAACATTGCCTTTATTATTTAATATAAATTAATATGGGTTCCATAAATTCTTGTTAAAGTTGGGAAGGGTTCCGCAGTTCCGCATTAAAATAAAGTTGGGAACCCCTGATATAACACTTTCCGTAATACAAGTTGCAAACCTTTACAGCAGACGCATGTATATAAAACTGTTGTAGACACATGAAACACATTGTACACACATTACAGAAGTATAGAATTATATTTTCCTACTAATGCTAATTTTATTTTTTCCCTTTTGTTTTTAGTGTGCATTTTATAAACTTGGTAAGTATTCCCTAGAAAGAATGCATGAATAAAAGAAAAATAAAGGAAAATGTAAATAAAGAAAAATAAATTTAAAAAATTTTCCTTTTTAAAAAAAGCAGTTTTATTTTCTCGTGTCTTCTTATTCAACACAGAAGTAATTAACATAAACAGGTATTTTTTAAAATTAATAATATTAAAATGTCACTACGAAATTTACATAATTTTATGTAATGAGAGTTCTAAATATTAAAATAAAAGGAAGCCAATAACGCTCGTGAGGTGACAACACAAGAGAAGAGAGTAATAGCGAACACTTGAATAGACGTTATAATTTACTCCTTGTGATTATTGTAATATATAATTATGAAAGTAATTGTTTGCTTTTAAAACTATCTGCCTGAGTTATTAAGACGATTCTCTGCACTTCAGAAGTGGGATTTCAAACAACATCCAGCCCCATAGGAAACAACGAACAACGAATGAGGTACAGTGACATAGTCGAATTTTTTTGAATTAGATAAATTATTCAGTTGAACTATTAACGAAAGTTGGTGGATGGAGAAAGTTGGTGGATGGAGATCCTATAAGCCTTGATGAACTTGTAATGCTAAAAATGAAGGAGTTAAAGCCGTTATTGAAAGAGAGAGGACTAAGAATTCCCTCCCGGAAACGAGACGCTGCTTACGAATTGTGGAGAGCAATACGAGCAATGGAAGATGATCCCGATGAAACGGGAGACGAGAAGGGTGACATTATTGCCGAGCAGAGTGAACTTAATGACGGGCTAACAGCTTCTGAGGCAAAGGTGACCCTAGGCGAGATGACGGCGGTGAAATGAAGCAGGCGGTTATACAACAATTTTCCACGACCATGACTGAAGTTCTACGGCATAGAGTGCCTACAAGGAGCACGAGCGACCCCGGACGGGTGCAGCAAACCGACTAGATGAGGTACGCCATACTCCGCAGCTACCGACGTTTAGAGGGTTGAAGGATCTAACACGCACTACAAGTGAGTGGTTAGATTTAATCGAACAGTACGCAAATGATTATAACTAGACAGATACAACCATTATTGATGCCTTAGAAGGGCCTGCAAAAATATGGCAGCAAAACGCGGGGTCTGTGCTTCGAAACTTTTGCAAATGGAAGGAAGCATTCCAACGAGATTTCCCAGATACAGCACTGAACTATGAAGAACGATAAAAGTTGCTGTGCAAACCACAAGATTCCGCCGAATCTACAGAAAATTATTTATATAAGAAATGGGGATAATGCCAGAAATTCGGGTTAACGATGAAAGATGCCAAAGAAAATCTGTTAAATGGATTAAAAACCCAAGATATTAAGATGCCGTTAATGATTAAGGAGCGTGCCAACATAGGAGGTTTGGCCTCGGATGTAGAAGCCCTAGAAAGGATGGCTATGATATTAACCGAGAAGAGAGGGAAGGTTGTAACACAAGGTTGAGGAATAAGAAAATAGATGTCGATGTAAAGACATCGCAACCGCCGAAAATAAAAAGGGGTTACGAAATGCGAAAAACCGAACCATGTATCAGCAAATTGTCCAAATGATTACAAGTGCTATAATGTGGCGGTTTCCGGCACATATCAACATCCTGTCCATAAAACACGACAGTTACGAAGAAAGACGAAAAAAGACGTCGCGGATAGTGCAACAATTGAACGTTGATAATGAATTAAAGCAAATTACGCTAAGACGAGTCGATGGCAAAAAGAAGACTCCATATCATTCTACTTAGAAGTCTAGCCGGCAGTGATACACAATGCGAAGTATGCCTTGTGAAAGAGACTTTTGCCAACTCATTGGGAATAGAAAAGACAGAGTGCACATATGAAATTTGTGGGTTTAATAAAGACCTCAAATGTTATAAATGACGAGCGAAATACACTGTGGAGATGGAGAAAGTCACTGTGAAAGATGAACTCTTTTATTGGTTGCTGACGAGTTGATGGATTCAGATATCTGGATTGGCCAGCCGATTCTGGACCGAACAGATATCAAGATGACTGCCAAAGGATGCCAGTTGATGTTCGAAAATTTAGAAGATGTGAATGAATGGAATTTCGATCTAGAAAATACTGAAGTAGATGCCAGAGAGAAACTGACATCAACTAAAGTAGACTGTAACCAAATGATTCCACCATATTCTATCATATCAAACTTGTCAGAGTAAAGAATGAATAGTTAACGGATGGAAATTATTATGTGGAAACATGTCCAAGATGGGGTCAATTTTGATGGAAGAGGTGACGGAAATGAATTCAAAATCCCAAATGGCCGTTGCGAATGTTACCCCTATGGAGATGCAGTTACATAATGGGAGTAAGTTGTGCCGGTTCAGAATGATCGAACCAGAACCCACGTTCAGATGCCTTCCTAGAACAACTGATGACGAAGAGCACAGAGTGGGACGAAGTTAACCCTGAAGACATTAAATCGGGAATAATATTAATGAAGACGAAAGAAAGCAAATTTTACAGCTAATAAGAACCTATAAGACTGTTTCGCTCTCAAAATGTCCGAGGTTGGATGCTTCCCTGATGTTAAGATGCAGATAAAGGTTATTTCCGATATTCCGATAAATCAACGACGAGGAACTCGGTTCTGCCGTGCGCAAACTGGCTGTATTCACAGCCGACGGAGTTCTATGATCGGGGTATTCTGAAACTGGTGCAACGTTGAGATATATGCCTAAATCGTCAAGGTACCTTTGTGAAAAAGTAGATAAAGATGTATAGTTTCAGTTGCAATTATTCGCCTACCTGCATGTTTGGTAATTTTCTTTGAAAAGAAAATGGCGTTACTTTCTGATATCTCCTGTTATGTTGCGTCACTCTGTACTATTCTTAAATTAACTTTCATTATAAACAGAGGGGAGGGGGGGGGGGGGAGACGATAGAAATTTACTCTTCGTCATCCTTTTGATTTCTGTAACGTAATTAAAATTCATAGTTTTATTTGCTGCTATATCTACAGCAAAAGAGACTACAGCCAAAATTTCAGTAAACCCTGTGGATAGTCTTCAAATTAAAAGAAACATACTTCTTGTCCACAACTATTTTTTATTTACTGGATGTACATTTCGGTTACCTTGTATCCATCGTTCAGTACCAAAATACATTATTCAACAACCGACAATCGAACAGTATAGTGTAGAATTCGAAGCATAGCTTCCATAATCTCACCCTTCATAAACATATTCCGAAGGAAATACACAGAACTAGAAGAGAAGGCTGATGTACCTACAAAGGTCATCCTCGGTATTAATGAAGAAAATTACCTCTTCTTGGTGGTTTACATTATTAAACAAGTTACACAGTGGTTTTATGCCATTTGAAGAGCAAATCACAAAAAAGATTACAAAGAACCAATGAGGAAATTACAGAACACAAAGGAAAGCCAATTGTAAGCCGAAGTAACAGAACCAAATGAAAATTTAACATAGCGGCAATACATTAATCAGAAAAAAATGAGCTTTAAGTACAAATAAATTTAAAATAAAGTTTCATAAAAAATTAAAAAGACAAGAGTAGCCAGTCGGACCATGATCCGCATTCACCAGTAACTTTGGTCTGCTTATGTAATCTCCAGTGTTTCAAAAGCATCTAGAAGGCCAATTTTGTCAAATTTTCTTAATAATTTGAAATCTTCCAGTGCAATTTGGTAGCCATTGTAAATCACATTCTTGGGCAAGGATGACTTCTCCGATCTTCAGAACTTAATATGTGCGAAGTGTTCTTTGAATGTTTTATACACCGGGCTAAATGCCGTAATACATTGATGATGTTCCATATATTTAATAAAATTTATTCATAAGTATGATGAAAATAAAGAATGTTTTAATATCCTTAGATTGTATTGTATAAAATATATTTTGCATATAAACTAAAATAAAATGCTTTCGATGTTTTTGTTCTTTTCTAAGATTCACTTCTTCGATCCCTTTAAAGAATGACAGAAGTGTTTCCATGATACAGCAATACAGTGTATTGCATTTTGTGTTATGAAAGCCTTTAGTGCCAAGCTTTATTTTATTCTTTTTCTTTTTTGAGATATCCACATGTTTGTTTCAAAAGCACACATTGTAACTGCTTTTTTTCCTAATAAGCATGATATGGTTGATAATGTTTTAATGGACCCAAAAATGCTATGGTTGCTAATTTGGAAGGGATCTTTGTTAGTAGAAACACATTCACTCACCAAAAGTCATGGCACACATGCCTAATAACGTGTTGGGCCCCCTCTGGCCTGGATAACGGCGGCGACCCGTCGTGGAAGAGAGCCTACCAAGTCCCCGGAACACATCACAGGCACTGCAAGCCATGCCGCCTCCACTGCACTCCATAACGATGCTACATTTACCAGTTGTGTTGGTGACGACCTGACAGATCGTTCGATGACGTCCCACAAATGTTCAAAGGGATTGCAATCTGGGGAACGTGGAGGCCAAATCATTGTCGTGAAGTCGGTAGCATGTTCCTCCAGTCACTGCTGTGTCACAAGGGCCATGTGAAGAGGGGCATTATCTTGCTGGAAGATACCGTCGTCCGCGGGGTAAAAACAGTTCATGAAGGGGTGCTGGTGGTCCCCAAGCAGATCGACGTAGGAAGTAGCACGTAGAGTGAATTCCAGATGCACCAATGGACCCATTGCATGCCACGAGAAAACATCCCAGACAAGTACAGAGCCTCAACCTGACTGAGGGTCCCCACCTGACAAGCGGGATCCATGGCTTCGTGTGGTCTGCGCCAGACACGGACACGACCATCGGCCCGATACAGCTGAAACCGTGACTCGTCGGACCAGGCAACCCTTTGCGAGTACTCAGCGGTCCAAAGTCGTTGTTGGTTGGCCCAAGCTAGGCGTTGCCGACGACGTGCAGCTGTCAACAGTGGCACCCGTCGTGGCCTCCTGCTCCCAAAGCCTGCAGCTGTCAAGCTTCACCGAAGTTATGACACGTCCCTGGTTGTACCGCATGGTGATTTGGCCCGCTGTCGCCCTTCGCTCAGCAGTTGCAAGTCAGGTGACCCGACCAATGCCTCTGGCCCGGATAACGGCGGCCCGTCCGCTGTCCGATATGGGTGTACAACCCCTCGTTGGGTGTACTCTCGAAAGACCCATGCAACAGTTGTGCGGGAGAATTGTGGGGTGTTGCCTACATCTGATATTGAGACATCCATCCGTCTGGTACCAACAATCATACCCCGTTCAAATGCGGATAGCTCTCGGTGTGCTGCCATTTCTGCAGCTAGTTTTGCTTACAATGACTGTGTGATATCAAGGAGTCCTGTCTACCCGCATTCCGAGAATGGAAGCAGCGGGATCTGTCTCATTATGGACAGGGAACCTGATTGGCGGGGTGTCATGAATTTTGGTAAGTATCCAAAATGTCTAATTTCAGTAACCAAAATGTCTAAATTTTTTTTTTATTTTATTTTAAAACAATACAAATAAGGTGAGCCCCAGGGGCCAGTATGGGCAAATTTGACCGACAGGTGACACCCGGGGGTCACGCAAAAACGAACAAAAAAACCAAAGAATTTATAAAACTGTAACCAATGTCGGTGATTGTCTCATCACTCTGTACCACATTGTGGGCGCCATTGTAACTGGACACCCCACAATCCCCCTTGCTAAAAAAACAATCACTGACAAAGGTCGGGTTCTTTAAAAGGTGGCAGCCTCTGATGCCCGAGGACGCGGGTTCGATCCCGGCCGAGGACGACGAGGATTTTTTCAGGGGGGAAATCCTGAGATCACGCACTTCCTTCGGAAGGGAAGTAAAGCCGTTGGTCCCGTGTAGTCGTTTGCCGGCTGCACGTTAAAGAACCCTTGCGAGGCAAAATTTGCGGCCCTTACAACGCCGTCCTGAAATGACCATGGCAGTTGAAAAGGACGTTAATACCAAACAAACCAAACCAAACCAAACCAAAAGGTGGCAGGTTGTGTCTTCTATATTCCAATAAGTTAGGCAAATTTGGGAATCATATAAATATCGTTTTATTCAAAGTCAAATATATATACGAATCAGATACAAAAGAAAACTTAATTCTAAGTCTATGAAAGAAAAAACAGAACTTAATGCAAAAGAAGAAAATTAATTCTAAAGTTCCTCAGTTACTTAAATCTATGATAAAATGCAAAACTTCAATAAATGGAAAATGTATTAATCAATAAGAGTTCTAGGTCTTTCAACCACCCTGAGAATGACTAAATCTGTAAAGGGTCAAATTTAAAATACTTTAAATAAAGGCTCAAATTTAAATAGAATAAAATAAATCAAAGTAAAACAAACACTATCTTACAAAAATCATAATAAACAAGCACAAAAACCAAATTAACAAAAAAATATTATAAAATGAAATAAAGGCCCCAACCCCCTAATGCTTTAAACCAAGAATCTGTGACTGGTGTATTTCGTGTATTGCGTGAATCGTGTATTTATTATTTGTTTTTTACCTCGGTGTTGCGTTGTCCGTGGCATTTGCTAAATTTGGTGTTATGGATCGTTTTGTCTTGATTGGAGTGGGCGTGGTCTTTGTGTGTGTGATGTTTTTGGTGTTTGCTATATTCGTTGTAAGTGCGTTTCGCACCTTAAAAATGCTGGCATTGTTTTGCTATGTTTTTCTTTGTGAACTTTAACTTTATTGTTATTTTTGGGGAAGCTGCAACAATTGCGAGCGATGATCTCCTCTGAGCTTTGTTGTTGCAGCTTTTCTCTGAAATTGAGCTATCAACAAAGGTTACGGTTGAGCGCTTTTGTTGTGAGAGCGATGCATGTGGCAACGATGTGTTGTGCAGGGAAGCGAAACGAAAGCGGCGTTCGTTCTATCTTCCCCCGTTTCAGCGATGACTTATTTTAAGCTTTTTCTGTCTACAATTGTAGGAATAAAATGTCTGATACAGTTCGTTAAGTGGATGGGCCAATATTTAAAAAGGATCTGCTTATGCTGAATGTGATTTATGCCGACTGTTTTTCTTTTTTTGAGAGAAATTCTGTTTGTGCCGCCGTTTGGAACGCAGGAGAACGGAATGCTCTTGTGTCTGCCTTTGTTTGGAAGTAATGCTCCAAATTGAGAAAACTTCAGCGTAGTTACATCTCAAATGGTGAGATCTTTCCAATTTATTTCTCTTTAGCGCGTTCGACCTAAACTCGACAAACTTCAATGGGATTGGTGATTTGTTAAAATGGAACACAAGGCTCATGACTCCGCCAATAGCTACAAAGCGCTGTATGTAACTGTTACATATAAACAGCAGTAGATTTGTGGAATTCTAGGGATTTGTTTAAGCTTGAGATTCATGATCTGCTGACTTTATTAGTGTTGCACCTTTTGGATGCGTTTTTGTTTAAGCATTTTTAATTATTTGTTTGATGATAACCAGCTGTTTGCTTGTAGGGTGTGAGCCGGACTGGGCCCATGGGTTTGTAGCGAGAGCAAAATGTTAATTGACGGGAATTATCAATTCATGAATTCAGAGCTGCAGCTTATGTGTGCTGATTTGAGTTGCTCTACGTAGCGAGCAGTAGGGAGTGTCGGTATACAGGTGTTGGCGTCGAAGTGTCAATTATTGTGTTGTGAGGGATTACTGCTCCTCTCCCGTTTCTAGTATAAGGTGTGCTATATTTTAAGACACCTGTGTTCTTGGATGTCTCAAAGGAGAGCGCGACGCGTTCTTGTTGCTCCTCTGCTCGTCTGGAGGTCTGAGAGCCCTATTCAAGTGTTGACAAGTGGCCAGCTCTGTTGTGATGAGACTATTCTGAATCGTCTGGTCTAGCTGCTCAGGTTTATTTGCTAATATGCCAGTCGTGGCAAAAAGTAGTGGGTGTGTGAAGGTGCGAGACAGCTGATACTAACTGCTAGTCTGTTAGGGAGCTATTATGTTTAATTTTGAGGAAATATTTTCATGCTCTTGTTATAATTGTATTTGAGTTGGGGCCCTAAGTTTTAATTTTTTGAATAACTTCATTTTTCTTGTTTAGATTACTGGATAAATAAAATGTCTGTTTTAGTGTGTTTATATGCCTGCTCTTTGAATTAACCACACTTTGTCCCTCCCTTGCAAGTTCAAACAATCTGCTCCTGGCGCGCATGGGCGTGCACTGTTGTTGAGGGAACCTCCTGGCCCCCCCCCCTCCCACCACGCACACAGGGCACATTTTGGCGCCCGAACAGGGACTTGCTAATCCATAATTGCGGATTAGGAGAGGCCAAAGACGAGGTTAGTCCGTGTGGTCCATGGTTGCAGTGGAGTTACCAGACATATTTGGATGGTATGGTTGTGCATAAAGCCGTTAGGGCAAAGGGTGAAGGATGACGGTGTGTGAGAGATGGAAGTGGGCGTGCATTGTTGTTGAGGGAACCTCCTGGCCCCCACCCATGCACACAGGGCACCAAGAAACCCGTTTAACAACACCAAGCGGTTATTATAAAAAATACTGAGTATATATAAAATCATAACCGAATGGTGCTAAAGAGAAACAAGCAGCCCGAACCCATATTATACCCTAAACTTTAGGTCTAAACCGGATACAAGTGAGTGTAGTTATTCAATGTTAATTTAGCTAATAGGAAACGCAAGATAACAAACTTTTACTTCGAAGTAAGTCAACCATCAAGAACCCTTTAAGTGATCATAGAGAAAAAGGTTTTAAGGAACCTAAATGCTCAACTTTAAAACATATGTGGTGGAAACGAGATTTTAGTTAAGAGCTGATATCTTCACTTCTAACGCTAGTATCTGCACAAAATTTGTAATCGATTACGGGGCGACAAGGCATAGTCCCTTATTTAGTTAATTTTATACGTTAGGCACGTGCATTTATTTTGAAGATACACTCTCAAAGCCAAACCGAGTCGCAATGGATGGTCAGAACGTGTCGCATTCCACGATAGTTATTCGTTTTTAATGCGAAACAAAGACTGTGGCGGAAATACAGCTATATAGATGTCATTTTCATGTTGGTCGACATACTGTGGTTAGATACCATCAAGCAATAGGATATTGGGTCATTAATTTGGAGCAACGGATCGTGATTTAGACCTGAATGATGGAGCTGCACGAAGAGTGTACACATGTCCGCGCACTGAGGACTTAAAACAGTAAAGACTGTTTTTAACGCCGTCCAAGTCGTTCAGTGCGTCAATAACCTCGCATTTTTGTGTGAACAGAACAAGATTAGGTCTAATCCAAAACAGATAATTTTTCACTCTTACAAGACCAAAAAAGATCAAAAATCTGTTAAATTTGTGATGGTTATACTTCATTGAAGAGTTTTTCTTTTGATTGGGTATACAGAAAGTTGTAAGTTATAAGAGAGAAAATAATGGTCGAAAAAATGGTGCCAAACTTCTAGTTCTGTAGTGTTTGGGTTTTCTTGTACATGGCTTTGAATTTCCTTTTCCTCCATAACTCATAATGAGGTAACCACAAAATTCAATAATTGAGTTCTTTTAAGATATTTGATTAGTTAATTTACACTAATACGTTCGAGTTTCATCCCGTCAATCCGAAACCACATTCTGCACCTACAACCGTTCACCCTTGTAGCTCCCTACACGCTACACCTACGCTATGGAATTCTTCTCTATTAAATGCTATGAGTAATTACTAGTTATCTAATTTAGCTAAAATCCCTGTCACATGATAGAGGTGGTGAAGCAGTGCGAAGATCAGTCGAAGATGGAAAGAACGTGGCTCACCTGTCTCTGCCAAGGCTCGTTATTAGACGAGAGAAGTCCGAGAGCACTCATACCTGCGAGAAGAATAATGGAATGGTTATAACGGGAGCGAGAGCGAGACAAGAAGGAGTTTGGCAGGGAGAGAGTTCGGTTAGAAAGGAAAAAGGCATGGAGGCAGAGGACTTTGGCGGTCTTCAGATGGTAGCTGCAAAGCTCGTGAAATTGCGAGTTGTGTGAAAAAGTGAGGCCACAGTAATTTTGTGGAGAAAAATAAATTGTGAATGATCAAGAGCAGGACTGCGTAAACGCTTGAGCAGAGATGAACGGCAGCGAAGGGAACGTGAGGATGGAAATGCACGGTGGCGAAGAAAGAATGCAAGCGTGAACAATGATATTAAGACTGAAGCTGGAACTGTGACTTTTAATTCGTGTTTAATCTTTCTAAAGAAAACGCTTCCAAGATTGATACGAGAAGCGGTGCACGGAAGCAGTCTCCTACCGCAGCGAGTGAGCGACCTCCATGTGTGAAGAATTGCAATCCATGCAATTTGGAACAGATAAGTGTGTTTTTATTTCATTGACTAATTAGTTACGCATTATTTGTAACTACAGAAAACATAGACAACCATAAATAGATGCAACTGGTTTTAGTGTAATAACAAACTAAAACCTATATTTATACGCCGTCATTGTGCTAATATTTTAGATTTAGAGACCATTTTTGTAAAGAAATGTCATTTCAAATGCGCAAAAAAATAGCCTCACCCCCACTATTCCAAATGATAATGGACCGTTTTAAATTATGCAAAGTTTCAACACATTTTATTTGCAATGTGATAGTTATTCAACTGTCGTAAGCGTGCGTGTGCGCTGTGCCTTCCTTTGGATTAGATAAAATGGGTTGAGGAACAGAACTTAGTGAATATCAAATTAAACAGATAACTGCGCTTCACAATGAAGGTATTTCCAATAGAGAAATAGCAAGCAGGCGTACTAGAAGTGCAAAGGTCATAAACAATTATCTCAACAATCAAGATACATATAGTAAACTACGAGATCTGGAAGACCAAAGGTGTTGTCAGCTCGTGACGAACGCAGAATCTTGCGGACAGCATCCAATTCTCATCTTTCTGCTAGCCAAATAAAGGCCCAAACAGGGGTAGACGCAAGTTTAAGAACTGTTCAGCAGTTTCTTAAAGACACACCGCATTTAAATAGGAAACAAACACTGCGAAAGCCGAAGCTACTCGAACGACACAACCAAGCGCGTTTGTAGTTCGCAAAGAACACATGTCTTGGACATCTGAGTGGGAAAAGGTTGTCTTTTCCTATGAGAAAAAGCTAAATTTAGACGGACCTGATGGCTTCAGCTACTATTTCCACGATCTGCGCAAAGAAGAAAAAATATTCAGCCGCAGGCAGTTAGGTGGAGGATCACTTATGAATTGGGGTCCTATTGGATTAAAAAAAAAACCCAGCAATCTAGCGTTCATCAGTGGCCGAATGGATAATACAGCATACATCAATATGATCTCCAAACAGTTTCCTGCATTTGATAGAAGAATAACTGGCAACAAGTGGATATTCTAGCAGGACAATGCACCTGTACATAAAGCTAAGCTGTGACTGAATGGTTTGCTTCCAAAAGATCCAACTGTTATCTTGGCCAGGCCTTTCATCGGACCTTAATCCCATCGAAAATGTATGGGGAATGCTCACACGTAAGGTGTATGCTGGAGGAAAGCAATATCAAACTATAAATGAACATAAAGTGCTGTTTTGCAGTCGTGGGAGGAAATATCTCAAGATTACGTACAAAAACTGTATCACTCCATGCCAGATAGGATGTATGAATTCATCATTAATAACGGTGGTTATACCAAGTTCTAATTGATGTTAACTTGCTGTTTGTCATCGGTGCAATAAGTGAGGCTAAACTTTTTGCGCACTTTCAAAAGTGTAATTGTTGTCAAACATAACGAAAGTATATTAAAACATGTTTATTTTCTCGTACAAAACCATGTATTGCGTTTTTATTACACTAATAACATTTGCAGCCATATATCGTTATCCATGTTTTCTGTAGTTACATATACTGCGTGAGGCTATTCTTTCTGCGCGGACTGTATATCAAATGTGGCTTTGCTTTTCAACTGACGTCTTCATACCTAATATCTATCGTGTAAATAAAGGGTTTACATGCTAATTACGGAGAGCATGTCTTCGGGGAATTGCGCATGACAGAAGAATTTTTGTTCTGGAGTTTTGCCTTACGGATTACGTGCTTACATGTCTGACGGAGTAGGCGGGTTCTCGCAAGTATCTACCTGCGAAGATTACAAATAGCGGAATTGATTTAGCTGCCGTCATGGGCGGAGAAGAAGAGGATTTCGCGTATGTATTTAAAATCTTGTGTGCTCCAATGGCATTATTGTAGGAGCAAATAGAGTTCCTTGCGTCTTTATAATTTTAACCCCCACTGAATTATTGTAGGGGTATGTGCCTTGGAACAAAACCAAGAAGGGGCTCAAATTGTAAATTGAGGAAGCTCAATTGCCGTCACATTATTGTTTATTGGCTATAGAAAAAATACTGAAAAAAAAATTGCGTATTTGAAATTCAACGTATTATCGGAATAATAGCATTTTGCTCATTAAATTAGGCAGTTTTATGTCCCCGAATAGATTTTAGCGGCACTGTATTATTTGTTTACGTTATATGAATTACTGATTGCATATCTCGTTGAATATAGTGAAATATTTTAAGAATTAAGTGATTTGCTTAATTAACTCTGTTCTTTTTATATCTTCCAGTAGGAAGCAATGGTACGTAGCTGCAGTTATAGCTGGTGGTAAAGCAGATCACTGGGTCGTTTTGTGCGACAACGAGTCATTCTATTGCGTGACTTTGTTTTCAAATGTCGTGAGACAGCATTTTCATCTATGGATTTTTGTGCTTGTTTTGATGAATTAATCAGCTATTTATATTAAAACTTATTAACTGCACCAAATACATTTGTTAAAATACGAGGGGCATTAAAATTTGACTTTTGAAACTGGCCTTTATTTTTTGTAAATTTCATTGTTGTAAAAATCTAAACTTTCATTGCTGGGATGGCAACTACCGCCTGTCATGCAAATGCAGCACCACTCATCCAGTAGCCATGACAACCAAGTCAAGCAAAGTGGAACAACGAATAATCATCAAATTTCTCCACAACGAAGGTGTGAAGGCATCTGAAAATCATCAGAGACTTCGATGTCAGTTCCCCGAGTCTGTTTGTCTCGATCATCCGTCTGTTCTTGGTGCCAAAAGCTCGAAGAAAAGCGAGAATCCACCGGCAATGAACCTCATAAGGCAAGGCCAGCAACTGCTGTCAATGATGGCATCATCGCACGAACAAAATGAGCTGATAAGGGACAAGAGGCGGATTCATGTCCAAGAATTGGCTTCAATACTAACAACAGCATTGTAAAGACTATAATCCACGATAAGCTGAAATTCAACAAGATTTGTGTCAGATGGGTCCCTAAGCAACTCTCCGAGGATCACAAAACCACCTGCGTGGAAATCTGCTCCATGCTGCTGCTGTGATATGACAGGGAAGGTGCCAGCTTCCTAAGGCGTGTTGTGACCACCGGTGGGACATGGATTCATCACCATACTCCTGAAAGCAAGCGAGCATGGAGTGGCGACACACTGAATCAACACGACCCAAGAAATTCAAGACGACACCATCGGCATCGAAAATATCGTGACTGTATTCTGGGACATTCATGTCAATTTTTTGGAATAACATCGAATCAAAAATGCACCCTAGTACTGTTGAGAGCGTCCCTGAAGCCGGCACTAAGGAAAAAGCGACCAGGACTCCTTACCAGTGGTGTTTGTTTTCTGCAAGACAATGTCAGACCACACATACAGCCAAGCTGACTATGAACACACTGACGGAACTCAAATGGGACATCTTCCCACAACTTCCATCAGCCCGGATCTCTCCCCTTGCGACTATCAACTTTCTGGACCATTGAAAGAGTCCTTGGGAGGGCAGAGGTTCGGATGAGGAAGTGAAAAAGGCTGTCCTGACGTGGTTTCGACATCAGCCTGAAGATTTCTATAGGACCGGTATACAGAGGCTCCCAGAACGCTGGAAAAAATCTGTAGAGAAGCAAGGAGAGTTCTTTGAGAACTAACTGGTGTGTGTGTGTTTTTTGTTCTTTCCTGATTTTATAAAAAAATAAAGCCCAGATCAAATTTTAACGCCCCTCGTAAATGTACTTTGTTACGCACCTATGCTCATCTTTATTTCAATATCCTCGTTAAAGTCCCTCAATTGTTACAATAAAATGCAATAATCGTTCATTATCACTATTTAAAAGGTGTTGGAAACCATGAAGCTATGTTTTAATAAAATACATTTAAATATAGATGAAAAGGGAATGATTGGAACACTTGGAAACAGCTTAGCTGTACAAGTGCCTGCGGTAGCGCTTGATGGGATGAACTAAAGATTTGTGGTCACTGGTTCGAATCCAGGACGCGGAACTTCTCCTTTCATCTGCATTTAAATGTAACCACTGTTAAAATTATCAAAAAATTTTACTATGTTGTTCAAATTGATATTATAATCTTGTTGATTTATTTGTATTTCTAGCAGTTTGGTTATCCTTTGCTCGTTTTTTACTGTAATAATAATCCATTTTCTCCTTGTCAATTGTAATTTCACTTAAAGTTTTTTGAAAATAAAAAGATGATGCTTCGCCGCCTTTCCCTATCTTAGCTTTCGTGTCAATACGAAAAAAAAATTCCTTCGCCTGCGACACTTCAAAGGTTAAGATATTGCTTATTGAAATTTCTTTCATATCCTTAGAATTATTTGGCCTTATCTTAATCTCGAAAAGAAAAACGGCATATTGTAATCCATATGCATTACTTTAGTATTACAAAATGTTTGCGTTTTATAAGAAAAATGAGAAAAGCTATTTTTACACTGGAGAAAAGTTTGCTTATGGATGATACAAGAACTTAACAAATTGAATGTCATTTTATTTCATCATAGTAAGTAGTTACCATTCTTCTGAAGACTTAAAAGTTCAACTCCTCCGTAATATTTATGTGTCGAAAGCCCAATTGGTAGCATTTAACACAATTTCCTTGCTTCATAAAAATTTTCAAAATGCACCTTAAATTCTAATCATAATGGGCGTCATCTGCATGCAACATAACATGAAGGCAGAATCATAAATTTAAATTATTAAAATGGAAGGCCTCTATAAGTTAAATTAGGATCCTTTATTCGGGTACCATTCTACACACTTATCCATAGAAAAGATGCACATGCTGTATAAATATTAATGAATGTTTAGGAATTCTCCTACACGTAACCGCTGTTAACCACAAATGATTTAGTTCTATCATAAAGTTAAAAGGTATGTATAATAATGTAATGAGCAGCGCCAAGAAGTTCATCCTAACTAAAGTAAGGAATTATCCTTGGAATACAGAACTTTCAAGTAAATCACGGATAATATTAATAAATATGATATACGAATGATCTTTTTACAAAAAGAAAACTTTCATTGTGTCGTGCTCTTAATATAAATATCTAATATAAATATCTACAAAATTTTACACACATTATTCTCTTTCACGCTTTACTTAAGGAAATAAAGCTTGGATTGAAAGTATCCAATATAATAAAAACGTTATTCTGTCCGTCATCATTGTCTTTCCCTCACTTCTGACCAAACCATAAGGGTTAGCTTGATGAAAGAATCATGCACTATAGTTCGATGATAGACAATTAAAATGCATTTAAGTTTAAAAAAATTGACTTCAGGTTTGGTCAACATATTCGATTTTATTCCAAATTCTTCACATTTTTTCAATTTAAAAGGAGGCTTTTTTTAACCCTTTCAGTCCCTGCGTCTATTACAATGGACATACATGATCTTTATGTATATGGCTCTTAAATTCATGTGCAAGTAATTTTTACATATTTGTATCATTTCTAGGTATCCTGTTTGTTTATTACATTATAAAAAATGTTAAAGACATCTATCTCCATTGTGATGGACGTGAGTGGGTGATACATGGTCGTAAATCGCAATTTTATTCTATTGTATTTTTATCATTAGTACATGTTATTTAGCAGTTTTCAACCAAGGAAAAAATTCTGCCATTAAAAGAAAAAATTCGGGCCTGAAAGGGTTAAGTTATCTGGAGAAAATAAATAGTGAATTGTAGCTTTTAATTAGTTCTATTCATCGAGGTATAAATGATATCAATCAGAGTTTTCATTGCAGAATTAAAGCCTTTTTTTGAAAATTTCAATTTCACCTAATAAAAACGTTATTCTGTCTGTCATCATTGACTGTCCCTCACTTCTGACCAAACCATAAGAGTAGGGTTGTGATGTATTTGAAATACTTAGTATTTGAATGTATTTGAGAGTATTTGATTGTATTTAGTATTTTGTATTTCAAATACAATATTTTTACAGTATTTGGTACAGTATTTCCAAATACACTTTCAAAGTATGTTGTATTTCAAATAATTTTTTCAATTTTAAATGAATATTCCTCCCCTCAAATTGTTGTTGGACCAGTCGATTTTCCCAATGAGCAGGACTCCAATCAGAACGACTCCCACTCCAAATGAGGGATCATGGGAATCCGATTCTCAACCAAAAAAACACTCTGTTGATTTCATTGCAGTTGGTTAATTCGTTCATTGCTTGAATACTGCTTGCGGTTGTGCTTTGCCGTGCGAAGGAGGTCGTACACAGTGTTGCAAGATCAGAGGTTTTACCTCCATATCTAGAGGTTTTGAAGTTCAACAGAGGCGTAAAAGGAGTCACGAATTGTTCGGAGGTAAATTTGGAGGTAAAAATTTGGACATAGAGGTAAATATAGAGGTGCTGTATGGGTCATTTCAATTAGGGTCATCGATATTCCGGCTTTTTTTTTTTTGTTTCCATTATTAACACAATCCGAAAACTTTCAGATTATTAAACGTCTTTTCATGTGTATGCCTTCTCATTGGCCGCTTCATTTAACCCATTCTGGGATCTCATTACAAACCTTCTCATTAGTACTCATCACTACTTCTCTGGGATGCTCTCACAACTCGTACTGTGCCACAGGTAGTTTCTTTGCTAATTCTTTTTTCAAGATAAGTTTTAAAATGGGTAACGTTTTAATTCAATACAGTTAAGTTCATGGATTTATAGTTATGGGGTCAACTAACGTGATCAACCGGGAAAAGTCAGGGAATTTTACGAAATCGTTTTGCTAGACACCCTGTATAAACGACATCCTTAAAAAATAATAACAAAAAATTGTATATTTTCGACAGGGCCCGGATTGCGAATTTTCCGTCTGAGTGATGCCAAATTTGAAAAGTTGCTGTTATTGAAGAAAAATTGTAAAAAATCGTAAATAAACTAAAAGTATTTTTTTGTATTTGTAAATACGTATTTAGTATTTTGTATTTGAAATACATTTGACTGGAAGTATTTGAAAAATTTTAAAATACCATGTGGGCAAGAAATAACGTGAGGTGTTCAGAGCTCGCTAGCGGGAATTCTATTAGGCCAAATGCAGTACATTTTGGTGTATATACTTAGTGGAACATGCAGTTTCGATTTCTGCAAAAAAAAAAGTACCAAAAGTCGCCATAGCGGGCG
>JAHWFO010072903.1:87727-139490 GCA_023313115.1 Rhysida immarginata
TCCAGGTGGTGTAACTGATTTCGAAGTCCGACTAGTGCTAGCAGGTGGTCCTGTGGTGGTCCTGTGGAGGTGGAAGTTCCACAAAAAAAGTCTGCGATACTCAAGTCAGTCATTGTTCCAACAGACTTAATAGAAGGACGACTCTTAACCACTGCTGCATAGTTCCGGACTTCATTTTGTTCTACCTGCCTACGCGCTTCCGGAAAAGACAGATTCCCAAGGACACGAATCTCTTGGATCTTCTTTTCCTTCCGCCAAATAGGACAGTCTCTTGAAAGGGCAGAATGGGCTCCCTTGCAGTTACAACGCCGTAACTCGTTAGAACAATCTTCCATCTCATGTCCAGGCAGGCCACACTTACAACAGACTGCATTAAAATGACAGTTTGTTCTCGTGTGGCCGTACTTCTGACATTGGAAGCATCGCAACGGGTTGGGGATAAAGGGTCTCACGTGACATTGGATATAGCCGACATAGATGGTATCTGGCAAAACTGTTCCCTCAAAGGTAACAATGAAGGAATTTGTAGGATGAGGAACAACATTCCTCCTTGGAGCGATCCGGCGAATGTCAACAACAGATTGATCATCCAATTCGGCAATGATTTCTTCATCCTCTATTCCTACCAGATCCTGGCACGTGAAAACACCTTTTTTATAGTTCAAAGTTGCATGGGGAGAAACCGAAATGGCTTTCCCTGCAAACTTTTTCAAGGATAGCAGGGTGGTGGCTTGCCTATCCTTAACAAACTCGATCAATAGATTCCCATGTTTCGTATCCTTAAAGAGTCTCTTGACATGTTTCGTATCCCCAACGAGGCGCTTGAGTTCTTTAGAAATTAAAAAGGGGGAGATGGTCTTAAACGACTCCCCACTTGCCAATTTCATCTCCAAAAACTTCGGATTTCTTGGCGGTCTTCTACTAGGTCTCCCTTCACGATAACTATTATTAGTTTGTTTTTGATTGCTCTGCTTATTATTTTTACCCATAGTAAATGGAGTAAAGTTTCATCTCCCTCGCTCCCCACCCACCACCGAGCCCAACAAGGGGATGCACATTGGCACCAGGGATACGAGGAAGATATAGGCAGCGCCTAACCCTATGGCCGAAGCTCCAAGGAGCAACGACCAGCCGATTGATCTGGACGGGCTCATCCAGACCTCCCATCCTTCCGAGAAGCAGGGGCCAAAGTGGTGTGTTGTTCCGGAAAGCCTTCCCTCAACCACCAGGATCCCCCTTTCCCCAGAAGTAGGGTCGCTGCGTACGGCAAACACGCAGGTGGACGTACTGGTCGTAATGGAGGCCATGTCAAAAACATGCCTGCATTGCGAGCACCGGTCCCTTTGGGAGGGTCCACTACCGACCGGACACTTTTAGTCTGGCCTCTCTGCTAAGGCCTGTCTGGCATGGGTGACCCGATCCAGCATAGCCCTTAGCATCACTGAGGCACTCAAGCCCCTCCACCACGTCAAGGTAGTGCCCACGGAGGGGCCAACCGAAGAAGGTGATCAACAGTTGAGCGGGATTTGCGGAAACCGCACTGAAACCTAGACAGCAGGTGGTTTTTTTCCAGGTACCACATAATTCGGACAGAGACCATCCTTTCCAAGACTTTGCATAGACAGCTGGTTAGCGCAATTGGTCGATAGTTTGAAGGACAAGAGTGGTCTTTATTTGGTTTTGGAATAGCAATAACAGTTGCTTCTCTCCACAAAGTTGGAATCTCTCCTAATGACCAAATGTAGTTATATAAAGAGAGAAGATGAGCATAAGCTTCCCTCGTGAGATGTTTCAGGAAAGCGTATAAGATTCCATCTGGGCCTGGTGCAGAATCTCTGGATCAACGAAGGGCAAAATGCAGTTCCCGCGAAGTAAACGGGAGATTGTATTTCTCGAGGTTTCGAGATTTAAAGTTTATAACATGCGATTCTTCAATACGTTTTTGTCTTTGAAAGGAGGCTGAGTCATGTTTTATTTCTGAAACCTCAGCAAATGTCCTTCCGAGGATATTAGCTACCTCCTTCATTAAGAAGGGAATTCAACACCAAGAATTAGTCTCCAAGTCTTATGCAGTTATGGAATCGGCCTCCATCATTATCAATGACGTCTCCTGTGGTGAAGTGAAGTTCGTGGTGCTCTACAATTCATTTCCTAAACATTATCTTGACATTAATGAGCTTGATGAACTCTTCAGTGGTGACACTCCAGTCGTCCTAGCTGGTGACCTAAATGCCAAACACCCAAGCTGGAACTCCAGAACGCAGAATTACAATGGCATGATTCTCAATAGGTACATACAAGGTAGAGATGATATCATCGCTGCTGGACCTGTGGAGGACACCTACTACTGCGACCACTCCCCTAGCAGTGACGTTTTGGACATCTCGCTCTTGAAGGGTTTCTTCAAACCGTACAATATCTTCACGATTGATGACCTTTCTTCTGACTACAAGCCTGTGGCGTTGAACTTTGACAATGTCGACATAAATTTCCGAGAGGAAATGATACATCATCAAGACTGGAAGCTCTACAAAGACATTCTTAAGAAATATGGCTGCCATCCCGACGTTGCTTACTGTACAGAGGACATCAATCAACGTGTTGAAGACATCACCAGATGTATTAACAGTGCCATAGAAGATAGTAAGTATCCATCAGAGAATAATTTCCTCATCGAATCCAACTCAATCCTGGAATCCAACGCCTAATTTCTGAAAGAAACAGGACCCGTAGACTATGGCAACGCTATCGTGAACCTTGGCTCAAAACCAAGTATAACAGGCTAGTGCGAAGAGTCCAAGAGGATATAAAAGAGCTTCGCGATGCTAGATAGAATGAAAAACTCAAAAGCTTGTCGGCTCGCGACAATTCCATTTGGAGTATGGTCAGAGCTTTACAGAAAACGAAGAATGATACGCTTCCTCCAATACGTACTCCACAAGGTGACTATGTGCAAACTGATCAGGACAAGGCCCAAGTCATTGCAGATTCACTGGAAATGCAGTTTGTTACTCCTACCAACGATAAGCCTGAAAGCCAAATCTTGTCTCAGCGTGTGGAAGAAGGTATTGTCAACTTTGATGAAGTCCCGCAGCATTTAACGAAGTACAACATCGAGGCTGGAGAGATCGCCAACATCATAAGTAAACTGTAAAAGAAGAAGGCTCCAGGAAAAGACAAGGTGAGTAATAACGCCCTTATGAATCTCCCAAAGACCTTTATTGACTTTCTCACCAATATCATTAGCGGCTGCTAGAAATTTTCTTACTTCCCTGTGGCTTGGAAGAAATCTATTGTGTTGAGTATCCCCAAGCAGGGGCAAAATCCTGCAATTCCCGCGAGCTACCGACCTATTAGCTTGCTACCCTCGATGTCCAAGGTGTTAGAGAGAACGATCCTCGTCAGATTCCAAGATCACTGTCTAGCAAATGACCTTTTTCGGGAAGAACAGTTTGGCTTTCGTGCTGCCCGTTCTTGTCCGATGCAGATATGGAGGCTCGTTGAAGAACTGAGCTCCCCCCTGAACCTATCCAGGTACTGTGGGGTGGTATTTCTCGATGTCAGTAAAGCTTTTGACCAAGTGTGGCATGAGGGCCTTGTCTACAAAATGATCAGAGACGGGTTCCCTGCCGATTTGATTTTAATGGTGAAATCCTTTCTTGACGGCAGATCCTATCAAGCCAAAGTTGGAGAAAATCTTTCCACACACCGTGTTGTAAAGGCCGGTGTCCCTCAGGGTTCTGTCCTCGGGCCTGTGCTATTTAATTATTTTGTACATGATTTCCCGAAACCCGATAATTGTAATCTCTATTTTTATGCGGATGACACTGCCATTATGACATGGGCACACCAGCCGGCTCACGTTATCACTCGGCTGCAGTGCGCCTTGAAGCAGTTCGAAGACTGGTTTAACTGCTGGAAGTTGAACCTTAACGTCGGAAAGTGCAAGGCTTTGTACCTCAATAGGAAGCTCAAGCGTCCCCCAGATTCTCTTGTTCTGTTCAATAAGAAACTGGACTGGGTGGACAACTACAAGTATCTGGGAGTTATCATTGACTCAAGACTCTCATGGAACCGGCATATGTCCTATGCTCTGAACAAAGCGAAGAGGGCTAAGTACAGTATCATAGCTCTCATGGGTCGCAACAGCGCCCTCAGCATTGACAACAAGCTACTTCTGTACAAATCGATTATCCGGACCATACTCCTCTATGGCATGCCTGCGTGGGCGACTATCTGTAAAACCAGATGGAGTGAACTACAGTCATTCCAGAATGTTACCCTGAGGACCATTGCTCAGCTGGACAGAAGGACGGTGAAAAACCAATCCATCCACATGGATTTAAACATGTTCCATATCGGAAAGTTTATACAGGATCTCCTTTTGATTATCATACAGAAGATGAAGACTCACGACAATAAACTTGTGAATGGAATACTGAAGAACTCATTGAATACGAACTGGCATACGAAGTATCGTAAACCGAGGGACGTTCTTGACATCAATTTTGAAGATATTAGCAACGTCTCTTTCCCGGACTACTGGAAGATGTGATAATCTTCTTTCTCCTTGTGTTTTTTATTTCGTTTGTATTTTGTTTCTGACAATCGTCAATCTTATTTTCTTTTTTTGTATAATATGGAAGACAGCACGGGTTGGTTAGGCTTCTTGACTACTTCAGTGTATTTCATTTATTTCATTTGAAGTTTATTCTGGTTGGATGAGCCTTGTGAAAGCGCTGCTTTCGTCCCATCCTAACAAATGTACACTTCACTGTTCGATTGTCGATTGTCGGGTAACAGCGCTTGTGAAAAACGCTTACAGACTCAGGTTGTATTTTTTCATTTTTTTTCGGTCTTTTTCTTTTTATGTTTGTTCAATTCCTGTTTCGTTGTTGAAAAAGAGTTTTATTTTTTTCTTAAGTTAATCATCTGCATTATCCACGTAAGATTTTTAGACAAGTTAGTTATGGCTACTCAAGCTTTTATGAGTAATAACGAACAGAATTCCTTTTTTAGACTTAACTTTAAGATCAGGTCTTTTAAAGCAGATATATGTTTTCTTAATTTATGTAAGTCCCATAAGGTGTATCCCAAATTTATTGATTGCATTAATTTAAGAACTCTAAGGAATCAATGTTTAAAGAATATTCTACCATCCGTAAAACGTAAGAGGCTAATCATGGAGATTGGCTATTTTAATTACAAATTGTCTCTTACTGAGGCAAAAGCCTATGCGTTGCATTTGAAAATAGGGAGCCAGCTCAAACCTAAAGATTGGTACATTTACTTCCGTAAAGTAAACAGCGTAAACCAGTCTAAGACTGACCTCAAAACTAGAAAATTATCGAAAAAACTAAAGAGTATTATTAATAATCAAAAACCTATAATTAACAGAGTTAGTAATACGAATGTAGACAACATAGTTAACCTAACGGACTTAGATTTTAATGATTTTGAACTTAAAATTTTATCTAAAGAGCTAAAATTTGCAGCTAGGAATAAACATAAAGACATTCACCAGTTAGTAGGGAATGTAGAAGGGGGAATAAAGTTCTTACCAGATTCCCAAAAAAAAGCCATTAGGGAACAATGTACCAAAATATTGTCCCATAATTGGGAAAACTATGAGGTAGAATATAACGATCGCCGCTATTTCGCAACCATTAAAACTCTTAAGGAAAGAGATTGTTTCTTCCTTAAAAGTTATAAAGAAAATAGTACAGTTATTCTAAAGAAAAGTGATTATTTCAGTAGAGTGGATGCTTTAATTGCTGAAGGCCCGTTCGAGGTTATTAATAAGAAAAATCCGTTAACAACACTGGTCAGGGTAATCAGGGAGGCAGTAAAGAGTAGTCCTAATCTCATTCCCCCAAACTCTGCCTCTTCGCTCAGCATTAAAAACCCGACTTTACCTAGGTTATATGCTCTCTCTAAGACACAAACCTGGAAACAAAATGCGGCCGATTGTGTCAAATATTGACTCTCCCACTTACCGGCTTTCTAAATTTCTAGCAGAGTTTTTAAAAACCTTAAAATTGTCGAACTTCGACAGTTCGGTTAGTAATAGTATTGACTTAGTGAAAAAACTGAAAAATAAGGTCATTAAGAATGGGGGAAAATTTTTGGTATCCTTCGATATTGTCTCCTTGTTCCCTAGCATCCCTATACCTGAAATATAAACTTTTTAACTAATATTTTGAATAAGAACAAAATTCCTGAAAACATACGAAACAAATGTTTAAGTCTAACGAGGTTATGTACCAATAATAATATTTTTAAATACAATGTGAAAGTTTACAAAATGGTGGGCGGTACACCGATGGGCTCTTCTTGCCTTAGCCCTATTTTGGTTAAAAGTTTCGAGGATATCCTGAAGAATTCCGGTTTTTACTTTCCCGATTGTTGGTTCAGATACGTGGACGATGTCTTCACAATTTTTAACACCAATGCTTGCGATGTCAACACTTTTGTCCAACATATTAATAGTTATTTTCCGTCCGTTCAATTCACCTTTGAGTTGGAAAACAATCAAAGGTTGCCGTTTCTTGACATCCTAGTCATCAGAAACCATGATTCACTATCATTTGAGTTATACCGAAAGCCTACGAACGGTTTGAATTACATACCAAGCGATTCCAGCCACCCTTGGAATCAAAAAATGTCTACTTTCATTTCGATGATTGACAGAGCTATTAATCTCCCACTAGGTCAATTCTCATTCAAAAAAGAAATTTCCTTGATCCAGAATATTGCAGTTAAAAATGGCTATAGCACACGTACCATCACCGATTTGGTCAGGAAGAGGAAGTTAAAGAAGTTCAAGGACGAAATCACTACCCTCAACCGGACTAAAAATAGAGGGAGAGTCATATCCTTACCTTACAATAAATCATTAATCAAAGGTCTCAATTCTGTTTTAAATCTTTTAATATTTCGTTATCTTTTAGCAATCCCAACCAGACCAGGCATTTATTTCCTAACCCAAAGGACCAGATTCCACCACTACAGAAATCAGGATTATACGAAGCCAGATGTTCCCAATGCCCCATGATGTACAAAGGACAAACTTTCCGTAATATTGAAACAAGATTCGAAGAACACATGAGACACACAAGATATGGTAGAGGGAATCAGTCATCCATAGCCAAACACTCTCTAGATACCGGGCATGAATTCTTATTAAACAATGTAAAACTTATTGAGTCAATAAACAAGAAACACCTTCTGGACGCCTTCGAAAGCTTAGCCATTCAAAAAACAGATAAAAAATTATTAATCAACTTAGATAGGGGCCCTATTAGCGAATCACCATTGATCAAATGGGCGACGCACTTACCCAATCAATAAATTTCAGTTGAATCTTTTTGTCTTGATAGGCTTCTGTCCGTTATAAATACTCAGCATGTTCTAAATGCCCCAATCAAAATGGCAATATCTTATATGGATATACATTGAACGAAATTAACACCTTTGTTGCTGGTCCCCTTGAAGACACCTACTACTGCGACCACTCACCTGTTAGTGACGTGCTGGACAAAGTTGTTCTTAAAGGGTTCTTCAAGCCCTATAATATATTTACAGTTGATGACTTATCCTCTGACCATCGACCAGTCATGCTTATCTTTGAGGGTTTGGACATCGATATGAAGATTGGGCTTCGCTCCAAGCAGGACTGGAAACTCTTCAGAGATATTCTTCGCGAGAAAGCATCCCATACAAAGAGGTTATTGCCAACGATGACATCAACACAAATATTAGTTCTATCAGCTAGTGTTATCCGTGAGGCTAGTTGTTCCAGTGCCTCCATTACTGATCGACAGCGTCCTGAACATCTCGACCTTCCTCCCTACATCGGACGGCTTATTCTTGAAAGGAATACCTATAGAAGATTATCGCAGCGTAAGCGACTACCCTTTTACAGGACAAAGTATAACAGGCTTTCTCGCAAGGTCCAGGAAGAGGTTAAAGCTCTACGAAGTCAGAGGTGGAACGAAAAACTTAAATCCTTGTCAGTCCAGGACAACTCGCTCTGGGGTACTGTAAGGGCCTTAAAAGGAAACAGACCCATCAACTTGCCACCACTGCTTACTACAGGTGGTGATGTTGTCACCATTGATCGTGATAAAGCTCAACTGA
This sequence comes from Rhysida immarginata, assembly GCA_023313115.1. NCBI lineage: Eukaryota > Metazoa > Arthropoda > Chilopoda > Scolopendromorpha > Scolopendridae > Rhysida > Rhysida immarginata. Next base: position 95,867 of record JAHWFO010072903.1, read on the forward strand.
TCGTCGACTCCCTGAAAAAGCAGTTTACCACACTTTGTGAAGAAAAGCCCGACAGTCGCTCAAATACTCAACTTGTCAACGATGTGCGTATCTCCTATGAACCATCCCAGAGTGTACCTGCGCATGAGGAAATTATTAGCACAAATGAAATCTCCGACGTCATAAAGCATCTTAAAAGCAGGAAAGCAGCAGGTTTGGATTCTATCACAAACAGTGCCCTTAAGAACTTGCCTCCTAGTGCCGTCTCGATTATTACCAGGGTCTTAAATGACTGCTGGAGACATGGATACTTCCCTCACAAGTGAAAGAAGTCCGTCATCGTTACGATACCAAAGCCTGGTCTGAACCCTGCCCTCGCTGTCAGCTACAGGCCCATAAGCTTACTACCTACGATGTCAAAACTCTTTGAACGTGTTGTTCTAAGGAGGTTTAATGCTTTCTGCGTGACCAATAATCTTGTTCGCGAGGAGCAATTCGGGTTTCGCCCGGGTCACTCTTGTCAACTACAGCTTTAGAGGCTTGTTGCTGATCTAAACACTCCCCTTAATTGCGCCAAATACGGTGGTCTTATCTTTCTAGATGTATGGAAGGCTTTTGATCAGGTCTGGCATAACGGCATGAGATACAAGATGATTACTTGTGGCTTTCCTGACGAGCTGATCGCTTTGATTAGTTCCTTTCTGTCGAACAGGACTTTTCGTGTCAGGGTTGGCTGCTCCATGTCTAACCCTTGTGACATCAAGGCTGGTGTTCCCCAAGGCTCTGTCCTGGGCCCTGCGTTGTTCAACTTCTTCATTCACGACTTCCCAGCATTTACAAAGTGCGAATTATACCTATTTGCTGACGATGTGTCCATCATGACTTGTGCCCGAAATCCCACTCATGTCATATCTCGGTTACAAAATGCTGTGCATCTGTGTGAGAAATGGTTTGCTGAGTGGAGGTTAAACCTGAACGTAGATAAATGCAAAGCCATGTTCGTTACCAAAAAACTTAGAAGACCCCCGAAGTCAATCTTCCTATCTGGCAAGGAGCTCGAGTGGGTAAAGTACTATAAATACCTCGGAGTTGTGATAGATGCCAAGCTGAATTGGGGCGACCATCTCTCTTATGCTATCAACAAGACCAAGAAGGCGAAGTTTAGTCTGGTTGCCTTTCTGGGACGAAACAGTTCGCTTGGAGTGGACAGCAAACTTTTGCTATATAAAATGGTAATCCGAACCATTCTTCTATACGGTATGCCAGCCTGGGCTACAACCGGCAAATCCAGATGGAAGGACCTACAAACATTCCAAAACGTCACCCTGAGGACTATAGCCCAACTCGACAAGAGAATAGCAACTAATACTTCCATTGCTGAAGATTTCGGTATACCTACCATTGGAAACCAAGTCAAAGAGTCGCTGAAGAAGCTTATTCCAAAGATGAAGAACCATCCCAATCCTCTGGTTGCAGGTATTTTTGAGCATCCGCTCCCCTTTAGAAGCCTCTTTAGACATCGCAGGCCTCGTCACATACTGGATGTCAACTTCGATGACATCCAAAAGGCCATCTTCCCACCCTACTGGATCACCTAGCTCTTCCACGTCCTATCGTCAATCAACAATCAACTTTATCGTCCTGTTAGGAAAGGACTCCTCCGTATCCTGTTGATGACTTAACCAGGTTCATCTGGCTTCTTTCCTAATTCAGCGTATTTTTTTGGCTATAATACTGGATGAGTATGGCAGTGGAAGCATAGCTTCCGGACCGCTCGTTTTGTTTTTCTTCCCTGCGCTGTTCGATTGTCGATTCCAAGTCAGTTCTCTCGAGGTGCTCCTTGGCTGCTGAATGATGAAATCAAAGCTTTCGAAAAGCGCTTACAGACTCAGGTTGTATTTTTTCATTTTATTTTCGGTCTTTTTCTTTTTATGTTTGTTCAATTCCTGTTTCGTTGTGGAAAAAGAGTATTTTATTCTTAAGTTAATCATACCAATTAATATTCAGTCGTCGTGTAAAGATGGGGACGACAAGGGGCTCTCATTAAGAAAATCTCTATCCATATCATGGCGTCTTCTCGGGAAGAATCTCTCTCTCTCTTTTTTTTTTTTTAATACTACGTCATTTTCATTGTTTTATTCTATAGTCGGTCAACCTCTCAATGTAAAAACATTAATTAGACACGCAATTGTAAAATTTCGCCGTTTCTTTGTTAGATCCTATTTTAACAATAATAAATACTGTTCACTTTACTTTTTTTGTCTCGTAATGAAATCGGTGTTTCAAACATAAACGATTATTGTCTCTGGTTCAATGTATCGCACATTTTTTTTTAAACCAGTCTGATTAAGGAGAGGCGGGCGTTACATAACCCCTCCTCGAGAAAAAATATTGTTCTGTAATTAACAAAGTTCATTCACTTTTGGAGAACTGTTCACCCTTCTCAGGGACAGTCGTCTTACATTGGTGGCAATTTCTACGTATCACCCCTGGTTGTCCACAACCGAAGCAGTGAAACTCTTCGCCTTCACGGAAATGTCGTCCTTTCCCCCCTTCTAAATCCTCGTACGTGGCACGGAAAAAATGAACTAAATTAAAGAAAGTAAATTAGAACTGATAGTCAATCACTGTATTAGTGCGTCGAAAATCGAAAGTGAAACCGTTGTGCATCCCGATGAACTCTGTAAACTTAAAAAAAAAGTACGTGACCTTAAAATTTGTCGTTTAAAGATTAAATATAAAAGTGAAAGATGTCGCACTTAGAAGAAGTTGAAAAAACTTTTAAAGAAGGGGGTATATACCTTCAGTCGAAGCACTGATGCAGCTCACTATTAAACAACTTAAGCCCATGCTACAAGAAAGAGGCATCAGCTTGCCCACTAAGAAACGAGAGATGGCGACAAAACTGTGGACAGCTCTCATGGATGCTCAGACTGCTGATGAGGAAGATGATGAAATACCACAGAAGAATCAGGATGTTAATGATGCCAATGATGACAACGATGACAAAGATGATGATCTCAGTGGTGAAGACGATAATTCTGATTCAGAAAGTGTCCAAGAATTCTGCATGCAATTCATGAGGACTATGAAACAGATGACCGAGAAATCATAATGGAATGCCACTCAAAAGATGGAGGAAGTAAGATTGACTCCCAAGTTGCCTCCATTCAAAGGAATGAAAGATTCAGATTACACCATGAGTGAATGGCTGAAGACAGTCGAAGAATATGCAGATGAATACAAGTGGGGCAATATTACCAAATTATCCAATGCAGCCAACGCATTACAAGGAGTAGCAGCCATTTGGCAGCAACAGACAGGCGTGCGATATCGAAAATTCGACAAATGGAAAACAACCCTAAAAAGAGATTTTTTTTTGATCGGATGTTAACTTACGAAGAACGGCACAAATTACTGACAAAGAAGCAGGAAAATAAAGAAACATCAGAGGACTATCTCTATCGTAAATGGGGTCACTGCCAACGACTGAAACTAACTCTGCACGAAGCAAAAAACTATCTTCTCAATGGCCTAAAGACGAGTGACATCATGATGCCCCTCTTGGTTAAATTATTCGATAGTATTGGTGACCTAGTAATGGACGTAGAAACGTTAGAAAGAGCAAACGAGAATAAGAGAAGTCAAAAATTCAAGACCAAGCCAGCTGCTGATAAACAAACGCCAGGACAGAAGACATCAACCCGATCAAGTGGAACCAAAGGACAGCGTTGTTTTAAATGAGGATCAGTCGAACACCTACAAAATGACTGTACTAAGGGAATTAAGTGCTTTAATTGTAATAATTTCGGACATTTATCATCAGCCAATGAAAAGAAAGGGCAAAGAACCTTCCAGAGTGAAACGAGTAGAGACAGACCAATCAAAATTTCATACCTCGACTAACACCCCTAAGGTAACTGAAGCTACATTTTACACCACCGTTACTGTGGGAGGACTTTCTTGTCGAGCTGGCGTGGATACACAAAGCGATGCTTGTCTTATCAGCCAGAAAGTAGCCGAAAAGCTGGGCATAGAAGAACCGGATTATTCCTATATTTTTCAAGGTTTTAACCACCATGAAAACAGCTACCGAGGTCGAAGTAGTTAACCGTACAGGTTGATGGCGTTCGAATTGAAAACATACCATTTCATATAGTACCAAGCGATTTAATGTATGCAGAAGTTTGGTTGGGTAAACTAATGTCAGCCAGATCAGACGGCGTGATGTTTCTGATGGAGGAACCCTTCGATTTTCTCACTGCCCAATTCCAGAAGAGAATTCTGAACCAAATATTGAGGTTGTGCCAACAACGGCTCTGATAACTGCGAACGAGGAGATAATTCCTGCACGAAGTGTGAAGCTTGTTAAATAGAAAGTGCCTAGCAAAAACGTGGCGAATTTTATCTACATGGATCCCAGATGGCCAGAGGCGGAATTGTTCCGGAAGGAATCATTAATGTCAGAGACTTTATCACCCATGTACCCATATATAATCCGAGTGCTACCGACTTAATTGTACCTCGACGAAAGAAAATCACTAGAGTCTACGAGGCTAAACCACTGCCAACAATTCGTTACTTACCAATAGATTTTCTCGACCTAACCATTGCTGACCAGCATGAATCTTTGACCATCAATGATGTCCAAATTGGTCTACAAGCTACGGAAGAACAGAAGAAGAATCTGTTAAACCTGATCAACGATTTTCGAGATTGTTTTGCTACAAAAACTTCAGAAATTGGATATCATCCATATGTGAAGATGAAGATTGAAACGACGACTGGTGAACCAATCAACCGGAAAAGATATGTTTATTTTCCAATACAGTGTAAGAAGGTTGACGAAATTCTTGCCGAATTACAAATATGTGGTATCATAGAACCGTCATCCAGTCCGTATGACAGTCCGTTAGTCATAGTGAAGAAGGGAACGGGAGAAGACCGAATCTGTATTGACTATCGAGGGTTGAATGAAGTAACGAAGAAGGAAGGTTTTCCTTGTGTACGAATCGACGAAGCTCTTGAAGGTACTCATGAACGGAAGATCTTCAACACTTTAGATTTTGCTTCTGGATAATACCAAGTGCGCATAGAACCTGAATCTAGAGAAAAGACAGCTTTTTCGACTGCTAATGGAAAGTGGCAATTCACCAGGATGCCATTTGGTTTGACAAATGCACCGTTTGTCTTCAACCGCATGATGCAACTAGTGTTTGAGCACATTCCAGAAGATACTATGAGAAGATATATGGAAGATATAATCATCGGAGCCAAGGACGTCCCCGAGTTGCTCCATAAAACCGAGAAAGTATTTGGCGCTATACGATAAGGCCAGCTTACCCTGAAGCCAAGTAAATGCTATTTTTTACAAACTGAAGTCGAGTTCCTTGGACTTCGCAGAACAGAGGATGGGTTGAAGCCAGGAAGGAATAAAACACAAGCTATTGCTCAATTTCCAAGACCGACTGATGCAAAGAAAGTGAGAAGCTTTCTAGGACTTTGTAGCTATTTCAGGCGCTTTGTGCCTCACTTCGCACATAAAGTTGCTCACCTAACAAAACTGACAAGGAAGAAAGCAGTGTTCCAGTGGACACCTGAATGCCAAGTAGAATTTGATAGCATAATCAAAGAACTTACATCAGAGCCCATTCTCAAGATCTGTGATCCCGAAAAACCCAGTGAACTACACACCGATGCTTCGCAAGAAGGACTTGGAGCGATTCTCACTCAACCTGGAGAAGATGGAGAAAATCATTCCATTACATACCTGAGTCGAAGACTGACAGACGCCGAAACCAAATACCATTCAACCGAATTAGAATTAATGGCCGTCGTCTGGGCAGTACAACAATGCAAAATGTATCTTTACGGATCAAAGTTTACAGTTGTCACCGATTGTGAAGCCGTGAAATATGGACTCAGAAAGAAGGAACTTTCCCCAAGAGTAGGAAGATGGTTCTCCAATTGATGGAGTATGACTTCATAGCTAAACACAGACCTGGAACGAATATGCTTCATGTGGACGCATTAAGCAGAAATGCTATTTCTCATCCTACCGAAAAAATTGTCGAGCGTTTTGTTGTAGATAAAGTTCAGTTAGACGAAGGTGAATGGATTACGGCTCTACAAACAGCAGGTCCAGATTGCTAAAAGATCCGAGAGCAACTGAAAACTGATGAAAGGATCCAGGCAGAATATGTCGACGAGAAAAGCCGTTTTACAGAATTCATCGAGAAAATGGACGGTGTCGTAAACTGTTGCTTGTCCCTAAGATAATACGACGAAGTCTAACAAGAGATACCAATGAACGCCACGGACATCTCAGCGTTGAAGGGACTATGCAAGCACTCATGAAACGATACTGGTTTCCCAAGATGCGCTCATTCGCAAAAGTAGTGCAATCTTGCCTCCAATGCCTCATGTACAAAGAACTAGATGGAAAACGACCAGGGCAACTGAAGACTATCGAAAGATATAAGATTCCACTTCATAGGATACAGAAAGATCATTTTTGAGAAGTCGCATATGGCCACTAGCAGATGACGATATCCATTAAGGCTTTTCGGGAGTGGTCCCAGGTGATCGAGATGAATTGTATGAAGACTCCAAGTGCCGTATTGACCTGCAATGCGATCAGAAAATTATGCAAAAGAATGTGAATTCCAACTAGAGTAATCACAGACCGTGGTACAGCATTTACGAGCCGTATGTTCAGAGATGTGTGCAAGGAACTTAACATAGAACACGTCTTGACCTCCACCGAAAATCCCCGTGCGAATGGTCAAGTTGAAAGAGTGAACAGAATAATTATTCCCATGCTAGCCAGTCAAACGAAGAAGGAAGACGGTAGTGACTGGGCAAAATACATTGAATAAACTGAAATTGCCATCAACTCAAGAATGAACCTATCAACTGGGAAAACCCCGATGGAAATTATATATGGTTTTCAACCACGAACCACAGCGGAAAGTTGTCTATCTGCGTTAACCATGAATGATACCATCGAAGACGAAGAAGTTCCCGACGCCGATGGAGTGCGGTCAGATGCGATGGAAAAGCTAAAACAGGACTATCTCTCTACAGGACTATACGAAATCAAATGGAACTGTTAACACATATATCTATACGGAGATGGGACACCCCTAGTCAATTGAAAGAAATATTGGGCGTGCCTTCGTACGATCCGGACAGTGATATAAGTCAATACCTATTAATTTTGGAAGCGAAAGCATTGGTTTACGGAATAGAAAAAGAGTCTTTGAAACAAGTCATTCCCTTATCGGTACCTAAAGAAATGGGCGCCTGGATGGGCGAAAGTTTACGGTGTTTACCGGATTGGCGAACAATAAGAAACTGATTAAAGCGACACTTTGGAGGGAACATGTATGACATAACGGAGAAAAGACACCTGAGGAACCGATACCAACGAACGGGGGAAAGACTTAGCGTATTTGCATTCGAAATAAGCCGTCAGAACGCACAATTGACTTACCCCTTGTCAGATGAAGAACTCTTAACTCTAATTTACGAAAACATGCACCCGAAATCCCGACAGGGAATATTACGAGCCCAGTTTACGAGTTTCAATCAATTGAAAGAATTATGCCGGCATAGGGAGGAGATAAACGGACCGAAGAAAGTTGCAGTAAATCACACACAAGACAAACATCACGTAGGAGACGGGAAAGACATACCGGTCTATCACATTTCAGAAGAAGGACAGTCTACCCCGAGACGGAGATACAACACCAGGACATTTTTCCGTAAAAGAAAGTCTAAAGGAGATATCGAAGAGACAAATGGTCATGACGGAACCAATCATATAACACGATATATACTGCAGAGGAGACAAATCAACAACACTGAAGCAAGTAATTTTAGTGAGAAGCAAGGAGAAACTAATCGCTCGGACATTACTTTAAGACCACCTCGAGGCAATTTGTGGCGAATTAAAATTATTTTGGGAGGAAAATCGGTGGAAGCGTTGGTGGATACCGGAGTCAGTTTGTCTCTGATTAGTCACCAAACAGCGGATAAGATAACGGGAGTAAAAGAACACCAGTTGGCGGGCAAGAAGATCAGAGTCGCCGATGGATGAGAAAGTGAAATGAAGACTACTATCTACACGGCCATCACACAATTGAACGAGGTAACCTGCGAACCCACGTATTGGCGCTGGTGGGTGTTCCCGTGTTTATCATGTGAAGCGATAATAGGCATGGACCTATTGTGTTTGTGGAACTTACAATTGACCATCCCGTGGAGTCATACGCCCGCAGTACTCACCTGTGATCAAATTGACGGACAGATACCATTGGAGGGAACTCGATTATTAGCAGAGACCAAGACTCAAATGCAACAAATCACCAAAACGTTTCCTAATTATCAACATGTCATCAATATAGGCGATGCCCCACCAGTACGCATACGTCCTTACTAGTATGCACCGGCGAAATCGACATTATACGCAGTATCGTCAAGGACATGGAAAATCAAGGGGTAGTACGACGCTGTGAATCAGCATGGTCTTTACCATATTTCCTGGTACAGAAGGACAAATCAAAAGAACCAAGATTCGTATTGGACGCCCGAAAATTGAAGCAAATAACAAAGGCCATGAGCTATTACCCATTACCGTCAGAAAAAATCCTACGCAAACTCAGTAGAGCTCGAGTATTTTCGACGTTGGATCTCCGACGAGCATACTGGCAAGTGGAGCTGTCACCAGAGTCACAGGAGAAAACCGCATTCATGGTTCTCGGAATGGGGACCTATGGTTATCAACTGATGCCCTTTGGAATCAAGAATGCGGCCCAAGCATTTCAGGCACTGATGGACCAAGTCCTCGATCCATCCGTCGAACCTGAATGTTTCCACTAGGTCGATATATAATAGTAGCGACTCCCGACCTCCAATCACACCTAAAAACTCTAGAATTGGTCTTCGGTCGGTTGATAAAACACAACTTGAAGGTCAATTTCGGTAAATCGTCGTTCTTTCGGACGGAGGTGGAATGCCTGGGGTATCGTGTCGATGGAAATGGACTCCGTTCGAGTAACAAAAACATCTCGCCGATCCAGATGTAGAACAAGTGCGACGGTTTATCGAGATGGTTTATCAAAGAGAGCGATAGAAGGGATGTTAGCCCAAGTCCACGACGAACAACGATATATCATCGCCTACTGTAGCCGGGCGATGATACCGAAGCCCAATACAGCGCCATAGAGTGGGAATGTCTCGCCGTCCTACATTCCATCGAGACTTTCCGACCCTACATCGACGGAACCCACTTTATGGTGTATTGTGATGCCCAGTCGCTGGAGTGGATGGAAAACTTTCGAGGTCATCACGACGGCGCGTGGCCAGATGGAATCTTAAACTCCAATCTTTTGATTTCGAGATAGTTCACCAACAAGGGCGTCTAAACAAGATTCCGGATACCCTATCTCGGAGCTACCTGTTGATCACCGACCCGGAACACCTCAGTTCAACGACAGAACCGAAGACAAACGACTCTGGTGACCTTCGACATAAATGTAAAAAAACGGAAAGTGACGAGGAGAGATAATTCAACCTTACGAATGAATGTCCCCGAGGAGGAAAGACCACGCCTGATTTACGAATGGCATCGGCGTACCAATCTCATCCACCCGGGAGGGAAAGGGATGTACCACCTGACGAAAGAAAAGTTTTATTGGCCCAAAATGAAAGACGGCATTAACCGAGTCGTGCGGGATTGTCAAATCTGTCAGCGATGTAAACCAGTAAATTACAATACCCAACCTCCCCTGAACAGAAGAAACATTTCGCGACCGCATGAACTATGGGCCATAGATGTGGCCGGACCCCTACTCAAGTCCCTCCGAGGAAACCGCTATTTCACCGTTTTAGTGGATGTGTTCAGCGCGTGGATAGAAGCTCTAGTGACCAAGAGGATCAGTCAAAACGATATCGTCCAACTGGTGAAGTCAACGGGGAGAATGTTCGGATATCCGAAGAGTATCATCACCGACAACGCGACGTATTTTTCGGGGAAACACTACGTCGAAATGTTAAGGAAAAGGGACATCATTCAGCTTTATAGTGTACCTTACCTCCCACGAACGAACCCAGCCGAGCGAAGCATTAGAAGCGTTCTGGAGAAACTCCGAATAACGTTGTTGGATAAGGACGTCAAAGATTGGGACCTATACATAGGGATATGCGTTGAAGCCGTACACAAGACGCCCATTAACGATAGCGGAATGACACATTCTCAAATCATCGAGAACGACGATGATATTGGTCAGCGAAACGAACGACATCGAGTGATGCGAAGAAGGCCACCACCGAAAGGGAAACCTGTTGCGTCTTGTCGAGTACAATTTCGAGCGGGAGAACTCGTTTGGTTGAGATTACGTACCATACACGGACAGTTGCCCTCGGTACGCAAGTTACGGCCGTTGTACTATGGACCTTACGTTATACGTCGATTCAAAGGGACAACCGTGGTAGAGTTAGGTCAATGTTGACTTTTAGTAACTGCGAGCACTGCGTGCACTGCAGTGAAGCCTCTCTCAGAGACACCCAAATTCATTCGTAGCACTTGTTTCGTATCCGCCCTGCAGTGAAGCATCACTTAAAGACGCCACTGTTGACCCATAATTTCGCAGTATGTTATTCTGAAGTTACTAATTACTATTAGAAATTAATAAAGTTTATTTATAATTCGTAAATAATTAACAATAATCAATTAATGTTATTGAAACGCTTAGTATAAGAATTTACAAAATTATTACTAATTAATAACTGATTTAAACATTTGATATATTAAAAAAATTTACTAAATTGCAAAAAAAAAGTTGAGTGGGTCTTGTATCACAAAGAAATGACGGGTCTTGTATGATTTTATTTGCGTAAAGTGACAGTCCTTTAAAATCACACAAAAGAATTCCGTGTTTCCATGTTTGTAAGATTACCAACAATTAAAACGCTCTTTACTCAAATCTTAATCGTATAATTTCATATAATTAATACCAAATGAGTAAATAACCTAAATGTGTAAACACCGGAGTTTCTTTATGGGAATAAAATCATAATCACACAAACGGCCGTCATTTTACGCAAATAAATGCTAAAAACAAACAACCATCTGGTATAAATAATACTACTACTAATAATACTTAACAACAACAGGGAATAACCCACCAAATAAACTGGAAGGTCAAGCCGCTGTGTTACCCCCCAACAGGCCAAAGGCCGAAAATGGGGTTATTTAAGATACAAGTAAAATGAAATAACGTAATTTAGAAAAAGGACAATAAAAAAACAGAAAAACACAATTCAATTCAATTCAGTTCAGTTCATGTATTGTGTTCACACAGCTAATTCAAGCCAACACGGAACTACAATATCGAGCAAAAAGAATGAGAGTTACAAGATAAAAAATAAATACAACCATAATCACAAAGGCAGGATAGTAACATGACGAGGAAAATTAATTAAATAAATCACTGACATCAGAATTCTCATTGTATAGTTTTTGAATTCTGAACATTGTATCCCGACGAAATTCTTCTCTGAGTTTAATAGGAGGCCAAGGCTTTAACACGGGCTTCCTCGTAGTATGAGAGGGTACTCGGATGAAAGTGGACTCGGGAAGGTTTGGAGCATTCATCTTCCCTACTAAAACATTCTTAAGAAAGGCAAAATCAATCTTCATTCTAATGTCTGAGAGTGCACACAGATCTGAAGGTACATCAAAATTCGGGAATTTCCGCTTCAGAAACCGGAGAAAAACATTTTGCACCCTATCCAGTTTACAAGACTGCATATTTGAACCCCCATTCTATAAAACAGCACAGTAGGACAAAATGGGTAAAACTAGACTCCGATAGAGCCGAACAAATGTAGAAGAGCACCGAAAATCTGCTCCATTGCGCACAATGGTACCAAGAGCTCTGTAAGCCTTCAGACGAACAGTCAACATGGGAATTATAGGAAAGTGTGCTATCAACGATTACGCCAAGATCACGGACATAGAGCTTGGCAACTTGCACATTTCCACAGACTAGGAGAACTCGATAAAATTGGTCTTTTTTGTCACATTTGGTTGCATTAATTGCAAGATCATTCTGCTCACACCAATGACATATACTATAAATTTCTTGCTGAAGCAGGTGAGCATTAAGACAATTATTATGTTACCAAAAAGTTTCACATCATCTGCATACATCAATATATGGAAGTTTCTAATCATCTCGGGGAGGTCAGCAGTGAAGATAACAAATAATAAAGGCCCTAGGACAGAACCCTGTGGAAAACCACAGTGAGGCCTATAGGGCAATGATGAATGATGTCGTATAGATACAACAAACTGTCGATCCAACAGGAAAGAGCGCATTATCCGAAAGAGTCCATTAACAATCCCATACGCACGCAATTTTTTAAGTAGTAACTCATGATTGACAGAGTCGAACGCCTTTTGCATATCAAAGTAGACCTCGTCAAGTTGCTGGCAGTGGTCAAGAGCATCATGAGCATGAGTGGTGAGAGATACAAGATTGCTCACAACGGAACGTCGGGAAATGAAACCATGTTAACACGCAGGAACATGAGGAAGGACATGTTGTAGAAGATATTTATGAATGATGTCAAAGACTTTGGCAGTGGGTGGAAGGATAGAGATCGGCTTATAGCTAGCAATGTCAGTCTGTTTGGGAGAACCACCCTTAGAGGCAGGATCCACAACCGCATTCTTCCTTATTTTAGGATAGTGGCCAGCTTTTAGACACAAATTAAAGATGCGCCTAAGAGGAATAATTATGACATCTCAAAGGCCTTTGAGAATAAAGGAAGGAACCTCTGTCGGAGAATTGCAAGGTTTGTCCCGTAATCTATTAATGCCGTAGGCAACATCTCTATCAGTGAACTCCGTTAAGATGAGATTATCAATAAGGGGACAATAGGTAGACAGTTCTCCGAGAATGTGTTGAAAGAAGTAGAGACAGTTTCACTGAAATGCTGGGCAAAACAGTTACTAATATCCAATCCATCAGTAATGGTAAAACAGCAGAGGTAGTGATAGTAGTTATAGCATGTCGCTCCTTTCTTTTGGAGTAGTAGTAAATCTGGTTATTTTTCTTATTACGGGAGTTATTCGTACATTCGCTACATGGTCTTACGCCGCAAATCTTCTTTCTATATATATAAAGAAGGATGTTTGTGGGTCTGTGGGTCTGTTTGTCTGTATGTTTTTTATACAAATCTACAGTTTCATTCCGATCTCGATAAAATTTCGCATACATGACCTTCAAAGCATGAGGAAGGTCACTGTCTACCTCAGATTTCGGAAAAATAATAAATATCGATAAAAAATCGATATTCATGGTTATGGCAAGGCATATTAATGAGAAATATCTCATGACCAACAATGCAAGGCAAAGTTGGTACAACAATAGGTATCAACAATGGTATCAGCACGCAATTCACAAACACACTGCATGAACCAACAATATATATCTCATGATTAACAATGAAAGGAAAAGTTTGTGCAAGTGTAATTATCCCGGGCAACGCCGGGTACCTCTTCTAGTATAAAAATAATTCTGATAATGGATAGGTCATAGCGTAGCCACCGTATATGTAAACAGTAACAAAGACCCAAAGTATCAAATTTATTAAAGAAAAGCTGATGGATTATTTAAACACGATGCCTCAGATGTTAAAATGTTACAATACAGATGTTAAATGCGTTTAAATAAATAATAAATGAAAATAGGAAAGAAAAAGACCAGTCTGGGATCGCGACGCTCTAAGTAATTAAGTCATTGTTGACTGTAATGTAGGCTCGTGGCTTAATTTTTCATTTATCACTTAAATTTAATGTCATATTCACCCGGATGCACGACAATAATGAAAATATGTAGTATAAATTTTATGGCCAACGCCATCATCAAATAATTAATTCGGTAAATTAATATTAGAAAATAAATTTAAAACAAGATAAGAGGAAAAGGGTTTTATCAAACCAAGCTTTTATAATGCTTTATTTAGGGCAACAATAAAGCTTAATTTTGCAACAATAAACAATAGATACATTTAACCCTCGCCATAACGAATTGTCCAATTGTCACAACAATCAATTCGTAGTAATGAATTTTTACCATTAGAACACGAACCAGTGAACCGATTTGAAAATTTTTTTCTTTACCATAAATTGTCATCGATCCTGTGTATGTGTGTCAAGTTTCAGCTCCCTAGCTTGTCGGGAAGTTGGTTTAATATTGATTACAAGATTTGGCCTAAACAAAGTAACATTGCAAGGTTAATAAAAAGCTTTTAAAAAAGACCCCCTCTCTCCAAATACGAAAATAAAAACTCTAGTAAATTCTGATAAAAAAAACCCCACATATTTTTCAAATAATTCAATAAAATAATGTATAAATTATCAAAAATCAGATAAAAATTAAGGTTTATTTCTGGGATATGTCCTCATTTGTGCTATTACTATAGGAGTTTTGACCGATGGGGTTTTAGCAGGATCCTACTTCAAACAAATCAAAAATCCAACAGATCGCGACCTAGTATTACCTTAGATATACAGATCGCGACAGTGTATACACAGAATTCATTTATGTGATACAAAACCCACTCAACCAAATTTTTTGCAATTAGGAATTTTTTTAATATGTCAAATGTTTAAATCACTTATTAATTAGAAATAATTTTGAAAATTCTTAGACTAAGCGTTTCAATAAAATTAACTGATTATTGCTAAATACTTACAAATTAAAATAAATTTTATTAATTTGTAATAGTAATTAATAACTTCAGAGTAAAATGCTGCGAAATTATGGGTGAACAGTGGTGTCTTTAAGTGATGGTTCACTGCAGGGCGTATACGAAACGGTTGCTATGAATGAGTTGTTCATTTGGGTGTCTCTGAGAGAGGCTTCACTGCAGTGCACGCAGTGCTCGCAGTTACTAAAAGTCAACTTTGACAATTGATATAGTCAACGTTTTGGGTACAGTGAGTGACTACGAACCTCTCCTAGAACGAATTATCCGATTTGTCGACATTTTTCTCTTCACGAAAACTTGGACAGTTAAGTGGAATACCAATATTAATTACAGATCCTTGATTTACTATTAGAGATATCGAACTTTAATCCTAGAAAATAGATGGATTAACCTTTGTTACCTCCCTGCAAGCTTTGAATAGTCTTTAATGCCTTTATGTGTATTTCTTACTACAACGAACGAAAATCCGACAAAACCATACTACCGACTACTTGGGAACCCCGGACGGAAGACTTGGAAGCAATGTTCATTCTTTGAGGCCGGCGAAGCCAAGGTAAAAAGAGTTTTACTGTACTCTGTGGTGGGCCCCGAGTTGAAAAACACTTCAATTTAATTTAAAGAGACTCGCCCCATTACCGAACTGATCAGTGAAGGACGGCCTATAAAAGAAATGATTAAAGTTACTGACTTAAAAATAATGGCTAAAATCCTAATCTAAAGAAAGAAAAACTTGGATATTGTTGTACACGACTCCTTTCGAATATGGAAGAGATCGTCTCGAAAGTTCCGTTTGGAACGACCGCGGAACCTCACCCTACTAACTTATTTCCCTACCCTGTCCATACCCGTATGAATGGTTGACGCGCAAGGTATAGCCCCCCTTTCCCCGCGTAGTTCTTGTCGTCCCTTCAGAACGAGCCTCGATAACGGCCGAATAGTTTATCATCAGGAACTTAAAACTTTTGTCTATCGATTTGACACTTCAGCTTGTTTGTACGAAATGAGTGGATTTTATCGGCGATAATATGACCAAATTTATTTTAATGAATTACCAGTGACGAATATTCAATATTTTGCCTAACCCTTTGAATAGTGACTTAACCGAAGTTCTTTTAGAGACAGAAAGATAGACTTTACGGACTATGTTATCTACAATAGACGATACTTTGCAGACACATAAACTTGATAACAATGATAAAAATTATATCTGCTAAAAAAAACCCTATTCAATCAGTTACAGAACTTTTAATTAATTCTATTGGTTATAAATTTTTTTATTATTGCATTCACCCTTGTTGGATGTTAATTTTGAGGAATTAAACGACTCCACCCAACCTTAGGTGGACCTATCCACGATAGCTTATTTCTTTAGCTATTATACAAGACAATTAAGTAGGTGACTGGACGACGTTATTTTAATTTATCGTATTCTAATGATATTGTATATAATGTGGTGTTTGTGTTGGGTCCTCAAGCCAACCGCTACAGTATATACAGGGTGTTTTGAATTGAGTACAGATTTTTTGGGAGATGATAGAAGAGGTCCTTAGAAGTATTTTTTGTCATATGAACATGGGATCCCCGCAGCTCCGTTTACTTAAAATACTGCATTGAACAATCAAATGACACCGGGACGCAGTGTGCGTTGTTAGGCCTAGATTATTTTATTTTTAACAATTAACACAAGCAATCTACTGTTTGACTTTTACAGTAATTGTTCGAAATGACCGCCATTTGCTTCATAGCACAATTCGCAACGCCTTATGATGGATTGATGTACGCGTGGAAACAGTTGATTTGCACGGTCGCTAATGTCACCTGCTGCCGCCACAACACCTGCCGCCAATTCTTCTTCGGTATCTACGGGTTCGGAGTACGCCATTGATTTTATGCTTCCCCATAAAAAAAATCCATCGGTTTGAGATTTGGCGATCTCGGTGGCCAAGCAACTGCGTCCCGGTGTCATTTGATTGTTCAATGTAAGTAAACGGAGCTGCGGGGACCCCATGTTCATATGACAAAAAATACTTCTAAGGACCTCTTCTATCATCTCCCAAAAAATCTGTACTCAATTCAAAAACACCCTGTTGTAATCTTTCAATAACTGTAACAAGAATGATTTTACCGCCACAGCGGATAAAAGGAACACATTTTCATGTTATAGCACCATGACATCGTACATAGATACTGTAGCCCCCCTCCACCCCAGTTTTTGCCTTTTTGTATTTAAGTCTTTTTCCTAATTTTTGTTTATTCAAAGAAAGAATCTTACGTATCAGAATTTGTAATCGTTCTCATGTATTTTTAATTAATTGTTTTGGCTTATGAAAAGAGTTTAAGTTGTATTGTAATATTTATTTAAGATAATTTATTGTGCCAATTATTATTCAAGAGATATTTCGTTTTTTTCTTTTTTATGCCTATTTAGCACATTTTCTATAAATAGAAATGTGCTTATGTGATCGGTTTGTCCAGCTGTTCGTCCGTCCGTCTGTAGACAATCCCACAATTCAATGCGTTGCAATAGAAAGAGTGCATGTATTGAATTGCTGGAAGACACGAATTATCCTCGCATTCTGGGAAACGCGTGTTCAGTTCATACATAGGTTCGGCTCTGCGCGTGATCTAAACGTAAATGAGATGGTGCGCTTGCAGGATGCACGTGTTAGACGATTACTGAAAGGGCAGTTCGATCTCAAGGAGCTTATTATTTATTATTCCTAGGGAGCTTATTATTTTTTACAATAACTTGAAAACGAATTAACTATTTCAAAGTCTGTTTTCACCAATCCATCAATACGGGACAGAGCACGAACAAGTACGAACGTGAGATAGCCGGAATAAGTACGTACTATATTGGCACGTGCTTTAATGGTACCATTATTAACCCTTAAAAACTTCCTATAACCAGATATGGCATGTAATATATCAAACAAATCGTCACAACATATCATGAACATATGTAGAAGAGTAACTAATGAGAGCAGTTATTGGTCTAATGACACGTGTACGTGCAAGGATGTCTCATGAATGAATATAACGCGTAAATATAGGGGAGGCCGTAGCCTGGTGGACTTCCACTGAACACACAACTTCAGGGAAGTTAAGCAACATCAGGCACGGCTAGTCACTGGATGGGGGGCGACCATCAGTGAGATACGATCTTCCCCCCCCCCCCCCCCCGTCTGCTGCGACCATCTTACAGCAGTCGTTAATCCAGGTCCATCCAGGGACACAACACGTCGGCCTCTGGCCATACAGGCCCTGGTTGGACGTATTGGATTATAATCAATAAATAAAATAAATAAATAAAAAATAAAATAATGTTTGTGTGAAATGTTTAGTTGTACGTGTTTTAATGGTACAAAATGGAACTTTCAATGCTTAGATATGGCATGTAATATATCAAACAACTCGTAACAACATGTAATGAATGAATATAATGAGTAAAAATGATAATGCTTATTGGTTTAGTAGCACGTGCCCTAATGGTGCCATGTGGTACCATATGGTACCATTGGAAATTTCAATGCTAAGATATGGCATGTAAATTATCAAACAACTCGTAACAACATGTAATGACTGAATATAACGAGTAAATAATGATAATGGTAATTAGTTTAGTAGCACGTACCCTAATTGTGCCATATGGTACCATTGGAACTTTCAATTCTAATATAAGGCATGTAATATATCACACAACTCGTAAAAACGTGCCATGAGTGAATATAACGAGTAAATAATAATAATGGTTATTGGTTAAGTGGCACGTGCCCTAATGGTACCATGTGGTACCACATGGAACTTTCAATGCTAATATATGGCATGTAATATATCAAACACTCGTAAAAACGTGCCATGAGTGAATATAACGAGTGCATAATGATAACGCTTGTTGGTTTAGTAGCACGTGCCCTAATGGGACCATATGGTACCACTGGAACTTTCAATGCTAAGATATGGCATGTAATATATCAAACAGCTCGTAACAACACGTAATGAATGAATGTAACGAGTAAATAATGATAATGGTTATCGGTTTAGTAACACGTACCTAATGGTGCCATGTGGTACCATATGGTACCATTGGAAATTTCAATGCTAAGATATGGCATGTAAATTATCAAACAACTCGTGATAACATGTAATGAAAAAATATAACGAGTACATAATGATAATGCTTATTGGTTTAGTAGCACGTGCCCTAATGGTGCCATGCGGTACCACATGGTAGCGTTGGAACTGTCAATGCTAAGATATGGCATATAATATATCAAACAACTCGTAACAACGTGCCATGAGTGTATATAACGAGTAAATAATGATAGAGGTTATTGGTTAAATAGCACGTGCCCTAATTTTGGCATATGATACCATATGGTACCATTGGAAATTTCAATGCTAAGATAGGGCATGTAATATATCAAACACCTTGTAACAACGTATCATGAATGAATATAACGAGAAAGTAATGATAGTGGGAATTGGTTTTGTTGCATGTGTTCTAATGGTACAATATAGTATTGTTAGAACTTTCACTGCTAAGATATGGCGTGTAATATATCAACCAAATCATTACGAGTTGTTAGATCTATTGTTATCTATAGCTTATTTGTATCAAGAGCATAATGCTGTTAGTCTTAATGTTATCTAAAACTCACTACTTTTATACATATTGCTAATTAATAGTAGTTAATCGCCTGCTTCAATAGTAGACGAAAATCTAGAAACACTTTAGTAATTTAATATAAAAAATAATAGACGCTTACACATAACGCTTAAGCAATTGAGGCTCACTTCGTTTAATATTATGTGGGAATTCTTACAAATTAAAGAACTTTTATTTTTTTAACTGCATGAGGAATAACTCCCTCTCCATTTACCTTTCAGTTCTTCAAGTTTATTCGTTTAAATTCTCTCTATACATTAGCTTACTTAAATAGTAATTAACAATTTAGTTTTCATAATTATTTATTTTCTCTTAAGTGTTTTAAAATGTTGATTAATTCAATATATCCATGTACGATGCTAAAACATGAAAATGTGCTCCTTTTATCCGCTTTGGCGGTAAAATCATTCTTGTTTTATTTGTGTATTATTTCGGCGACCAACTTGAACAATGCTTTGCTCGTAGAGCATGTCCGTTGGTGCATGTCTGGCTGCCACGTGTTTCGTGTTGTTTTCGACCAGAATGATTGTGGAACGAATAAGTAACGAGAAAAATGAAGCATTTTTTACCACCCTTACTCTTAAAATGAAAGTTTAAGTTTTATCACTTAGAAGAAACAGCCTTATTGGCAAAACACATTCTGACGTCAAAAACTGCTCCACGCAAAGATAGTTCTTTTAGAGACAGAAAGATAGAGTTTAAGGACTATGTTATTTACAATGGACGATACTTTGCAGACACATAAACTTGATAACAACGATAAAGATTATATCTGCTAAAAAAAACCTATTCAATCAGTTACAGAACTTTTTCTTAATTCTATTGGTTATAAATTTTTTTATTATTGTATTCACCCTTATTGGATGTTAATTTTGAGGAATTAAACGACCTCACCCAATCTCAGGTGGAAGAATCCACGATAGCGTATTTCTTTAGCTGTTGTACAAGACAATTAAGTAGGGGATTGGACGACGTTTTTTAATTTACCGTATTCTAATGATATTGTATGTAATGTGGTGTTTGTGTTGGGTCATCAAGCCAACCGCTACAGTATATATATGTAAGTTGTAATCTTTCAATAGCTATAACAAGAATGATTTTACCGACAAAGCGGATAAAAGGAGCACATTTTCATGTTATAGCACCATGACATCGTACATAGACACTGTAGGCCCCCCCCCCTCCCAGTTTTTGCCTTTTTCATTTAAGTCTTTTTCCTAATTTTTGTTTATTCAAAGAAAGAATCTTACGTGTCAGAATTTGTAATCGTTGTCATGTATTTTTAATTAATTGTTTTGGCTTATGAAAAGAGTTTAAATTGTATTGTAATATTTATTTAAGATAATTTGTTGTGCCAATTATTATTCAAGACATATTTCGTTTTTTTCTTTTTTATGCCTTTTTAGCCCATTTTTATATAAATAGAAATGTGCTTATGTGATCGGTTTGTCCAGCTGTCCGTCCGTCCGTTTATAGACAATCCCACAATTCAATGCGTTGCAATAGAAAGAGTGCATGTATTGAATTGCTGGAAGACACGAATTATCCTCGCATTCGGGAAAACGCGTGTTCAGAACATACATGGGTTCGGCTCTGCGCGTGATCTAAACGTTAATGAGATGGTGCGCGTGCAGGATGCACGTGTTAGACGCCTACTGAAAGGGCAGTTTGATCTCCAAATCAAGAGAATTTTTTTATTCCTAGGGAGCTTATTATTTATTACAATAACTTGAAAACGAATTAACTTTTTCAAAGTCTGTTTTCACCAATCCATTAATACGGGACAGAGCACACACAAGTACGAACGTGAGATAGCCGGAATAAGTACGTACTATATTGGCAAGTGCTTTAATAGTACCATTATTATACACCCTTAAAAACTTCCTATAACCAGATATGGCATGTAATATATCAAACACATCGTCACAACATATCATGAACATATGTTTAAAAGTAACTAATGATAGCAGTTATTGGTCTAATGGCACGTGTACGTGCAAGGATGTCTCATGAATGAATATAACGCGTAAATAATGTCTGTGTGAAATGTTTAGTAGTACGTTTTTTAATGGTACAAAATGGAAGTTTCAATGCTAAGATGTGGCATGTAATATATCAAACAACTCGTAAGAACGTGCCATGAGTGAATATAACGAGTAAATAATGATAATGGTTATTGGTTTAATAGCACATGCCCTAATGGTACCATATGGAACTTTCAATGCTAAGATATGGCATGTAATATATTAAACAACTCGTAAGAACGTGCCATGAGTGAATATAACGAGTAAATAATGATAATGGTTATTTAGTAGCACGTGCCCTAATGGTGCCATGTGGTACCATATGGTAGTGTTCGCACTTTCAATGCTAAGATATGGCATATAATATATCAAACAACTCGTAACAACACTTAATGAATGAATGTAACGAGTAAATAATGATAGTAGCACGTACCCTAATGGTGCCATGTGGCACCATATGGTACCATTGGAACTTTCAATTCTAATACAAGGCATGTAATACCGGGTGGTCATAAATTATTGAGCGCATTTTGACAGTGAATATTTTATTAACCAAGAAATGTAGACACTTCTTGTGAACATCATTGAAAAGTACAACTCAAACAGTTTGTCAGGTGTCACTATCACCACCAGGCGGCAGCACTGTTTGGCGTAGGAACACAAAACGCGAAAATGGCGACCGTGCAGCAGAAAGCAATGTGCGTTCTTTGGTTTCATGAGCAGAAATCCGTGATAGCGGTTCAACGGCAATTCCGCTTGGAATATGGACAATCTGCTCCTGGAAAGGATTCCATAAAGCGGTGGTATCAGCAGTTTAAGGACACTGGAAGCGTAGCCCACAAGAAAGGTGCTGGTAGGCCTACCGTCAGTGAGGAAGTCATTGAGAAGGTGCGAGATGCGTTCCAACGGAGCCCTACGAAGTCAACTCGGCGCGCCAGCTTGGAATTGCGAGTCCCACGATCTACGGTGATGAAAGTGATGTATAAGCGTTTGAAATTGTATGCCTACAAAGTTCAGATTGTTCAGGAACTAAAGCCCGACGATAAACCGCAACGGTTTGCATTCGCGGAGCTCATTCTGCACAAAATTGATGTGGACAACACGTTCTTGGATAAAGTGGCTTTCTCAGATGAGTCAACATTTCATGTTTCCGGGCGTGTGAACAGACACAACTGTCGCATTTGTGGATCAGAGAACCCTCATGAAGTCCGTGAACATGTTAGAGACAGTCCAAAGGTCAATGTGTGGTGCGCGTTGACTATCAATGAAGTGATTGGACCATTCTTCTTCACAGAGCAGTCGGTGAATAGCATCACGTACCTTGACATGCTGCAATGTTATGCTATACCGCAGCTTGAACAACGACAACCAGATGTTATTTTTCAACAGGATGGTGCACCGCCACACTGGGGAACGATTGTGCGGCGATACCTGGATGAACAATTTCCTGGTCGTTGGATTGGCCGCGGGGGGGCCGATTTCATGGCCTCCGCGATCTCCTGACATCACACCACTCGATTTTTTCTTGTGGGGATATGTAAAGGACCGCGTGTACTCCAGCAAAGTGCGTGATCTTGATGAATTGAAGGAAAGGATTGTGGCCGTCATTGCAACAGTGACACCTAAAATGCTGCGGAATACATGGCGTGAAATCGAATATCGAATGGATATTCTGCGAGTCACTGCAGGAGCACACGTGGAAGTGCTGTAACTTCGGAATATTACGGAAAAAAACTGTTTGAGTTGTACTTTTCAATGATGTTCACAAGAAGTGTGTACATTTCTTGGTTAATAAAATATTCACTGTCAAAATGTGCTTAATAATTTAAGACCACGCTGTATATCAAAGAACTCGTAAAAACGTGCCATGAGTAAATATAACGAGTAGATAATAATAATGGTTATTGGTTTAGTGGCACGTGCCCTAATGATGCCAAATGATCCATATGGTACCATCGGAACTTTCCATTCTATTATATGGCAGGTAATATATCAAATAACTGGTAAAAACGTGCCATGAGTGAATATAACGAGTAAATGATAGTAATGGTTATTGGTTTAGTGACACGTGCCCTAATGGTACCATGTGGTACCACATGGTTGGTTGGTTGGTTGGTTGGTTGGTCGGTATTTTAGGGCCTTGGCTGCTATGGCCATTTTGCGCCCGACAGAAAGTTTAAAAACCCACAGTTTATGGTCCAAAAGTTTTAAAAAATGAGATGAAAAAAAATTACAAAAACTTAAATGACAAAGATGGAAAAAGAATAAAAATTATGACTATGAGATCATGAATTTTTGGATGTAAAAAAAATCATGAATTTTTGGATGGCATTAATAATGTATTTAAAACGAGGGGCGATTGATAAATGAGGTCTCCATGGCTGTAACTTTTTTATTTGTTAACCGATTTTGAAAATGCTTTTTATATCTTACACTCCTCTATGTAATGCACTATTCACTTTTCGACATAGTCCCCATTCCTTTCCAAGCATTGAGCCAACGCGTGGCTAGTTGGGTGAACCCGTCGGAGAGGAATTCCGGAGTTGTTGTCGACACCAGGATTGAATGGCAGCGTTTACCTCGCCGTCAGAACCAACTCATGTCCCTTAAGGGGCTCTTTCTTCTTTGGGAAGTGGTGAAAGTCGCAATGTGCAAAGTCTTTCATTTTTGAACTGCAATTTTTCATCTTTGAACTGTAGGCGCTGCAACGCCTCTGGTGTGTGGTGACTCGTGTGCGGGCTGACGTTATCATACTCCAGAAGAGGGTCCAAAGCTGCCATTAATCCTGGTGTCGACAACAACTCCGGAATTCCTCTCCGACGGGTTCACCCAACTAGTCACGCGTTGGCGCAATGCGTGGAAAGGGATGGGAACTATGTCAAAAAGTGAATAGTGCATTACACAGAAGACAAATGTGAGTATAAGATACAAAAAGAATTTTCAAAATCGGTTAACAAATAAAAAAGTTACAGCCATGGAGACCTTATTTATCAATCGCCCCGCGTATTGATATAATTTTTAAGGCTCGCTGTTTAACATATTAATTAATCTCTACTATTAGAGATTGAAGGTTCCTGTTATCCTTGATGGTTTCGACTTTCACGATGTAAGATAAACCCGTAAAGCTTACGTTTTTAGTCAGCCATTTAAATGGAGGACCAATTTGCGAGAACTAGACCCAACGTACAAGATCATTAAAAATTTCACGGATAATTTTGCATAAACTAACATTGGTATCTTCTTGAAAAGCAAGCGCTTATAATTGTTTGACTAAATCTTCTGCTGTTTGTTTTTTATTATTATTATTATTATTAATTGATAGTTTTCGGGTAATTTTTATTAGTTGTCTTGTAACATGTGTCTTTTGTATTCTGGTTGATAAATTCACTGTAATTTTATTAACTAGATTTTTGTTAACCGTGTTCTTAGCTCTATTTAACCTAGTGTTTCTTTTTTTTTGTTATTTTTATATGTACTCTCATCAACCCCGTTTTGGGCTCATTGCCTGTTGGGGGACAACATGGGGGTCTTATCTCTCAGCTGAACATGGCTGTCTGTTCTCTCCCTGCTGTTGTTACATTATGATATTTTATAAATTATTATTATTATTATTATTATTATTATTATTAATAATAAAAGATAAGCAGAGAAGGCAGATTGGGTCCAGCTTCAGTTGGCGTCGGAAGCTCCTGCCAAGAGAGGTTTCCCCTCGCAGGCAGGTAGGCTTCAGCTTGTTATCGTATCAGTATTGGATTCCTGCAGTGAGAGATTGGCCGTCATAGTGAATGATTGGACGCCATGTGTTTGATTGGACGACATCATCGCTGCGGAGTCGTTGTGCACAGATGTCGCCTGATCCTGCTTACTTGGTTAATCACCGTTTTTGATATTGTTGTTATGCGAACTGAATTATTGAAGTAGGATTTTTGCGTCTTGGTACCAATGAAGTCTTCTAGATCGATCATTCATTAGGAGCTTTAGCATAAAAGCTTTACTTATAAGAATGCGCCATTGGACTGTACGTTTATCCAGCCGTCCGATCACCGTTTGCACCATAACTTGAAAACGGATTAACTTCTTCTAATTCTGTTTTCAGAAATATGACCATCAAAGTCTTAGCTCGGCCGTATCAACTTTTCAGAATTTTTCGTGGACCCCTTAAAGTCGAATACACGTGCTAAAACAGTGGGTGTAAAGAATCTATACATAGTATAAATCTAAGTCACTTCCCCGGTGTATGTGCTCGATAACCTTAAGAACTACTGCATCGATTTTTATGAAACAAGTTTTGTTTGTTAGGGGATTTATGTAGAAACTTTTTAGGCTAGGTATTAATTCATAAAAATTGGTTTTATATTAAATTATTTACGTTAATTGCTCTCAAAATGCGTCAACATGGCTGCTCATCATATGGTGATCAGCGATCGAAACGCTTAGCGCCATCTCTTGAGTAAAAAAACAAACACAAGCTAATTCTACTTCATCTTAATAGCTGAGCAAATTTGCAAGAACATTGTTTCTCACATGGCCAACTGTATGTTGCCTGTTCTAGAGTTAGCGATCCTAGAAATTTATACATTTGCAGTAAAGATGCAACAACATTAAATGTCGTTTATAAGGAAGTACTCAAGACTTAGGTGTAGTCCAAAAACTTCCATTAATTTTTTGACATTAAATAAAGGTTTTTTAAAATTTACCTATACTGTAACTCCACAACTTAATATTTCAATAAACTAATTCAATAAAAAAATAAAAAATATATAACACAAAAAAATTCAAAAGAACTCAATAAAATACGTACTATTTTTGCGATAGGCTGCCATGCTTTTTTCTCCTCTAACAGCTGTGTAAACAGAAACCATGCGAAGCGAAACCGAACCTTTCGCATACGATAAGGTTATTACAAGTGTACAAAATGGTGAAGGAAAGCTATTCTTTTTAGATGCTCCTGGAGGCACAGGAAAAACTTTTTTAACAAACTTAATACTATGCAAAATTCGAAGTTTCAATAAGATAGCTATTGCCGTTGCATCTTCAGGAATAGCAGCAACATTGTTACTGGGGGGACGAACTGCACACTCCACTTTTAAACTTCCCCTCACAATTATACCAGGGGACACTCCTTTCTGCCAAATAAAAAAACAAAGTGCTACTGCAAAATTACTTCATCAATCTTCCTTGATAGTTTGGGATGAAGCTACTATGGCAAATAAGGTTGTTGTTGAAGCTTTGCATCGCATTCTGCAAGATCTTAGAAACTCCAATCAAATAATGGGTGACTTTCGTCAAACTCTACCAGTTATAACAAAAGGTACAGTTGCTGACGAAGTAAATGCTTGCTTAAAAAAGTCTTTTATTTGGAAGCATGTTATTCACCTTTCACTCACTAAAAACATGAGGGTCCTTTTAAATAATGATCAACAGGCAGATGCATTTTCTACAAAATTGTTGAAAATTGGTTGTGGCAGTGAACCA
This sequence comes from Rhysida immarginata, assembly GCA_023313115.1. Classification (NCBI taxonomy): domain Eukaryota; kingdom Metazoa; phylum Arthropoda; class Chilopoda; order Scolopendromorpha; family Scolopendridae; genus Rhysida; species Rhysida immarginata. Next base: position 122,798 of record JAHWFO010072903.1, read on the forward strand.
GAAGTAAATGGTAGGATAAAACTTGATTCTTCATTGTGCAATTATGTCGAATCACTAGATTCTTTGACTTGAAAAAATTTACCCCGATATTTCTAATATTCAGTTCAAGTCTTTAGGATGGTTCCAAGAGAGGACTATATTAACACCACGTAACGATTCTGCTAACCTAATAAACTTAAAAATAATGAACAAAGTTGAAGGAAATGTAAAACAGTATTGTTCCATGAACACAGTTTTACAAACTGAAAATGCAGTACATTACCCTGTGGAATTTTTAAACTCATTACAACCTTCTGGTTTTCCACTTCATTCATTACAACTTAAAATTGGCGTTCCTATAATGTTACTTAGAAATTTAAATCCCCCAACACTTTGTAATGGAACAAGGTTGATTGTGAAATCACTAAAAGATAATGTGATAGAAGGTTCAATTATTACTGGAAGTGGTCTTGGTGAAACAGTTTTAATTCCAAGAGTCCCTTTAATACCTACAGACTTACCTTTTCAGTTCAAACGCATTCAATTTCCAGTTAAACTTTGCTTTGACATAACAATTAACAAATCTGAAGGCCAAACATTGAAAGTAGCTGGAGTAAATTTGCAAGAACATTGTTTCTCACATGGCCAACTGTATGTTGCCTGTTCTAGAGTTAGCGACCCTAGAAATTTATACATTTGCAGTAAAGATGCAACAACATTAAATGTTGTTTATAAGGAAGTACTCAAGAACTTAGGTGTAGTCCAAAAACTTCCATTAATTTTTTGACATTAAATAAATGTTTTTTAAAATTTACCTATACTGTATTTTTATTTCATGATTTAAAAAGCCCAGGCAACGCCGGGCGCGGGTTTGCTAGTACCAAGATAATGGCATGTCATATAACAATCGATTTGTAAAGAAGGAATACATTATTACTGTCTGTTCATCTTTTAAGAATTACTGACATCGGCGCACGCACGTGAAATTGCTTTGCCGACGCACGATTGCTCAACTGCACATAAATTATATTATTAAGTAGCGGAAGAATGGAGCTACTTATTGGTTTTTATAATGTCAGTCCGTCCCCTTCATAATTTCTATATTTTTTGAGTTCGAAGGTTGAAATTCGGAACGTAGCTTCTTATGGGCATGTCCATCTGAACTATTTAGTTTGGTTTTGATAGGTACACTGGGGTCGGAATTACGGGGGTGGGATTCAGAGAGGACAAATTCAGGTATGTGCAATTTAGGTACCGTTGCATACCGATTTTCAGTACGTTTGCACTGTCCTTCAATGTATATCCTTGCATTTTTTTCCTTACTATTTTTTTTTGCTGGTTCTAACGCCTAAAATTATGAGATTTTCTTTCTCTTCGCTATGGATTTTTCTGCACCTTCCCACCGAGTGTTGGTTATAATCGGTCTCCTGTAGCTCTCTTATGTTCAGACTCCTAAGCTTACCACTTGTGGTTTAGCGCTGTGTCAATTTACACATCCTTTCCTTAATCGTTCGGTCCGTGTCGATTAGTATTTAATCCCTTTTTTGACAATGTCCATTAATTCCGGTCTCTCAGGGGAGGTTACGGTGGCCCCCTCCTTTGGTATTTAAAGGGTTCACGCGACTCTTGCTGTTGGCGTTATTATTGGGTTTTTTTTTTACTTCATATATGGAGCCTCACTTGTCTCTTGATCTCCCTCGCTTGAGAATATTTGTAATTCTCAAATTCTACCTGGCCAGGTTATTAAGTACGCTAATTAAGATTTCAATGGGGGTTAAGGTATGAGACAGACGGCTATACATCAATTTTATTCTTTCAATTTAATATAATATTTTTTCTTTTCTCGATATGTGCGGAGTTTCCATAGAAAATGGACTTGTTTGGGATCGCATTCTGAATATTAAGGTTTGGATAATTTATACGAAAATTTATTACCCTTAGGATGGTAAAACCTTATGCGTTTAGATTTTATTTTTCTTGGTCGCAGCGTTAACCGGGTTTTTTTTATTACGGTTATTTATTTCGAACTCGCAGGTCATTCCTAAGTTTGAGGGTAACGATTTTAAGACCATTGCGGAAATTTAGATTCCATTATGTTGTAAGAAATAAAAAATAATTATTGAATAAAAATTATTATATTTAGACAACTGTTTTAAATTACTTAAATTTTCTTTTTGATTAGATTATTTCAACTATATTTCGTTCTACGCGATGCGTCTCATTGTCACGACGTAAAAAGCTTTTGTCCATATGGTTGCTCTTTTAGAGTAGCCCGCTCATTAGTATTTTTGCGGGATTTTCACTCGGGGCGCGAGGAAATAAAATATTTTTTTTTAGCTCGCTTAGATTTGGTGGATTGAACAATATTATTATCGAGGAAACAACGTACGATTGGAGTCACAAGCATGCGGGCTCTTACTTTTCCAAGTGAACCTTTTTTATTATTACCATTTTTTTGTTGACCTAACAGTAGCAAGTTATGATTCTTTTATTTATGTTAAAACATACAAATCTGTGGTGTAAAGATAACTTGGTTCGTTGTTTTCGCCCGCAACTTTTACTATTGACAATGAAGACTAATGAAATGTTCCATGGGTTTTAGATTCGAGATTGCAAAATAGACTGGCCGCAATGGAGCGGGTTATCTCCCTCGTTGGGCATATCTTAAACAATACAAAAAAGTAGTTTGTCATGGAAATAGAAAGGATCGTCGCTGAACTTTGCTCTTTTTTTTGAATAGTGCGATATATGATACGATCTATCAAAAGAACATCAGCTATCCAGAGTAATTTCTTCCTGTCAAGTTTTCCTCCGTTCCCACCATTCATTCGTTTGCCGAGTGTCGTCTAAGCAACCCGATTTTTTTACTCCTTTTGCTTCTTGATATAGTCGTGGCCGACGTTCGATTCCACTACAACAGCGAACATGACTTTGACATCTTTTGAACCTCAAACGAAAAAGTCCGGAAAAGGCTCCTCTGTACAACTTGTTGAAAACTTATTATTATTTTTTTTTGATGATTTTCCCTTATTTTATGATTTTTGTCTGCTATTTTTTAAGTTTTTTTTAGTGCCTTCTCTAAAAAATACTATGTTGTCCTTGTTGTTGTGATTGTGTATTTATTTATTGTGTGATAAATGTTGAGTTTGTCCTTTGTTTGTTGAAAATTATTGTCTGTCGGTGTTTTCTTTTGTGTTTCCCATTTTGGTTTTAGTTAAAGCTGTCTTGATTTATTTTTTGAATCTTACTTATTGATTTATCCTGTTCCCCTTTCTTTTTTTTTAATTTTTTTTCCTTAATGAATTTTGTTTTTATTTGTTCTTTTTTTACCTTTTTTTTTCTTATTTGAGTTTCCTTTTCTTTTGTTATTATTGGTGCTGCTTTCCAGAATATCCTTTCAGGGCTCTGTTCCTTTTTTTCCAAATCTTCACGTTGAGAATGCAACTTTCGGACTGCGCCGACTGAACAATCAATTCACATGACTTCTCCTTCTGAGTTGTGTAGGAGACATTCGCTGACTGTTACCGTTACCTGAAGACTTTTAAACTTTTGTTATTACGTTTTGTTTTTTGTTTTTTTTTTGAATTTCTTACATCAATTTATCTAAGCAGTGTTTATTTATTTATTTTTGTTTTACTTTCAGTTTCCAATTATGGATAGCACCGCATCTTTCGTATTTACTCTTGCTAATTATTAGGTAGTATCTTTCATTCACTGGGACGTTTTAAACTTCTTCTCAACTTCAAAAAAACTGACCGAGCTATCTATCGGTGATCTTTTCGTCAGACTAGGATCTTCGAAGTGATCCTATTGTCCCCCGCTGATCTACCTTTGTTACAAATCTTTGCTGACTTGATTTTCTTACTTTTAATTTTGTTTATTCTTTGACCGTTGTACCTTAATCTTTTGACGGTGCTGTAATAAAAATTATTTAATTGGAATCCCTTCATCTTATTTACCTTTTTTAGATCATACTTAGCTATCAAAAAGGGGTTGTTTAATTTAATTTTTATGAGATTTGGGAAAAATTCTAATTCATTTGATTCGTAGTGAGTAGTTACCTTAATTTTAATATCGGCCCAGGGTTTATTTTTATTTAACTTTACTATTTAAAAATAGTTATCTTCTACTTGTGGGTTGGTTTATTGGGGTTAGGACAAAATTCAATCTTTTACTTCATTTTGGCTGCACGTTTAGGAATCCATCTTCATTCCTGCCCACGACAGTACGTTTTTTTTTCCAATTAAATAATTTTATGTGTTATACTTTTGCTATGGTAATTGTTTTGGGTTTTTAATAATATGAATTATTCTTCTAATTCACTAAGGGCGTAGTGGCAACTTGGCAGAAAGCTGAAATAAAGCTGCTTAGATTTCTCAAAAATTATCATTAATAGAAATAGTAAATGAGTTACAATAAGAACTGCCGTCTACGACGGCTTCCCGAATCGCAGACACTGACGCAAGAAACGTATCACGAATAACAAGGTGAGTGGCGACGTCTAGCGTTTACATCTGGATTGCCATTTAAGGAAAGCTGAAAGAGGAAAAGATAAAATTAATATTAAGCCTCCTCTGCTTTACCGCAACGCACACTTAACAGAACTAGTGGAAATAGTAACTCATATATCTAATATAGATTCATGCTAAATAACTCCTCTACATGTCTCATAACGCGCACTACAAACTACGGGAACAATTATTACATTTCTATGCACTTTAGTAACTAGAAGAATAATTTCCTGTTACGCGCTGAGCGGGCAGGAGCTCGAAGAGAAAATTTTCTTTATGTAGCATTGGAGAGTGTCATGTGGCCGGCAACAGAGGACTCGTCAGCCAAGGTCTAATGTAGCAGACGACGCAAGTAAAACGCGTCATTTGACGAGAGCCACTACGAAAGCTGCCCACGAGAACAACGTGGTAAAGGACGAGAGGAGCACGAGAGGACGTCGAGAGAGGACGAGAACGAGTGGAAAAGAGAAAAAGCCAAGGAGTTCTCGTGATAGAAGGACGACACCGAAACAGCCGTTTGAAGAGACATTCCAGTTCGGCCAGCGAGGCTATGAGTTACGGCAGGAGTTCGGAGAACGCAGCTTAACGGAGGTTGAAGCAGCGGCGGACGACGAACCCGGTTACGTGGGAGGAGATACCATGACGGCGGCCGGTGAGCGACAGCCTAGCAGAGAAGGCCACAACCGTTGGGAAAGCCTTCTTCAAGCCCGTCAACTTTTGGACGAGGAGGATTGGCAACAGTGTTTGGTGGCTGCAATTGTGCAGGCCCTCGCAGAGAGCGGCTACGAGCTTCCGACGGCGTATAGAGAGGCGAGTGAGAGAAACGAACTCGACGCCCCCGTCGCGAGCACGTCGACAGGTGCCGGAATCCCGTGCGGAGTATTGGAAGAGGACTATCAGTGGCTACGTATCAATTACGGTAGGACTCTAATATTTCATACCGTTATTACTTGGACTCCACGCAACCCCGTCCGCGGTATTACTGTGCTATTTCTGCATTTGGATGTCGCAGAGATAAATTCATTAGTGGAATCAATTTCTCTGGAAACAAGTGGACTCTCGGAAAATTTCTCCGTAGTAGGGGTGTTTCCAAGCGCACTCAGCACATTCTTATTGAACGGTTTAGGAGGGTTCATCGACAGCCGTTTGGTGCCCTTCTCGATTTTTTAAAACTGTGAAAGACGGACGTTTAAAAAAAAAAAAAAATTATTTGCAATAATATTTTTTTGTGTGCGACGAGCTGAAGCAATTCCACGTGCTTAGTGGAGGAATCCATTCCTACTCTCAAGAGAGGGATGAGCTTAATGTGTTTTGTGCTTCGTCAGTTTTCTTACTGATTTGGCGGTCCATCTTTCTTTGTGCGACAGAGCCTGATGACTTCAGTTATTATGCTTAATGTGTTTGTGCTTTAATAATGGCCTATGCTTACCTTAACCTGTGAGTACGCCCATTGTGATTGTATCTCCGGTTTTGCTTTGTTTTAAAAGGCTTTTCGTCACCAGTAAAGGTGCAAGTTCCTCGAGTGAGCAAGGTCGTGACCTCAAGTGCAGGGTCATACAGGGAGTGCTTTGTTGTTCTTACTTTCATGTTATCTTGATGCTTTTTATGTGCTTCATCGTGTTTATCTTGCTACAGCTGCACACATTGTGAATTTGTGCGTGTGCGTTTTTGTCGCACTTATTTGTGTTTATTGGCCTTCTGTATCTCCTCGACACGAAGCTCTTTTTCAGCGTCAACCTGTGTTTGTGATAGCGTGTTGACAAAGCGCAGTGAGCTAATTTTTCTATTTGATTACGGTGCCGTAAATCGCACGTTTATTTGTGCAAGCTACAGTGCGTCATTAGAGTGTTTTCGACGTACGTTTTGTTGTGTGTTCGTGGCCGTGTCCGCTTTCGTCAAGGGCAGATGCTCATTGGTATCTTCTTGAGTTGGTGTGTTCCCGATTTTGCAGCTGTGAGGCAGCAGCTGTACCTCTCGACTTTCTCATCATAGAAAGAATCGACTAGCGTTTTGGGTTCCGATCTACGCCAGCCATCGCCAGACGTTCTACTCATCGCAGGGTATCCTTCACTTCACAGCGATCTGCTAGCATCTTCCACACGTGCCATCATCAACTTCTCGCTACATCGAGGACCATCGTCCCCATCGCAGCATCGACTAGCGTCAAGGAGGATTTAGCAAGACATCCGTTCGACGTAGGCGCCACTTTAGCAATAGTTCCTGGGGTATGCTATGCCGTCGAGTTAATCTCCCCTCGACGCATATGCTACTTCCGCTTTCAAAACTTCTCAACTTTACACCTACGATCGACTGGGACTCTTGTACACAACTTCCCGCTATTCACCGGAACTTTGAACTATCTCATATCAGCCTTGTCAGTTTCAAATTGTGGCCAGTCATAACCGCAATTTAGAAACGAGGGCTTATCCACATCTGGCGTCGAGGCCGTCATCATTTGCGTTCTTGATTCTTCAGGGCGTCTTCGACCTCCCAGATGGAATCAGCGAATTCTACTCAATCATGGACTTCCACTGCATAAGATTAAACACCGACCAAGACGAACTCTTAATTCCGTGTAATTCATCCTTATTACACATAGACTTACTTATAATCAACCTATTAATAAAACCAATAAAAAACTTTATTTATCAACCATTTTTCATACGTTCTCTCTTTTCTGTCATTAAATCAATCACTCTGCTAACCGTCCACAAGACAGAGCAAGAAAGGTTTGAGCACCAAAATGAAACGAAAGGGCTCACCTGAAATAGCGTGCGAAGCAGGGTCCAGTGAAATAGCGAGACTTTCACTTAAGTAGGCTGGCAGGGTCCACGGAAAAATACCCGACACTCGGGCGTTGAATGGCAATTCTCCGTCCGTGAGAATTGGTTGAAGAATGCGGCAGTCTTGAAGAATGACGTCCGATAAAATTACAATAGTCCTGGCAGCTGAAGTGAAGAAATACGGGCGCTCGGCGGGCTGGCTTGCTAGTAGAAACTGTTGAACTTCTAGAGAAATGGTGTTGATGAAACACTAGCTTCTATCGCTGGAGTTGTCATCGAAAACGCTCTGTTCTGTTGTTCTACTGCTTGGCCCCGTCGGAAATACGAGCACATGGCGAACATGGCGGGTTTGATACTTTAGCGTCTGTAGCCACGTTTGCGTTCCTTGTATTCCGTGCTTCCTCGGAGAGAGGGCGACGGTCGGTATTCCACTCGAATTTTGCTCTGGACTCGAAATATCCGATTCTCTCTCGCCGTTCTCGGAATCGCCCTCCCGTATTCGAATCTCCCGCTCACGCTCTAATCTTTTGCGCACCTTTCCACCCCGCCAGCATGCCTTCCGCCTACGTGGCTTCCTGTCTATCATTTGCTCCTCTAACAAGTTGACAATCCGCGGCATATTATCAACAGATGGAGCCAGATTACAGCCAACATTATTTTCTAGCAGGGATCGTCTGCTATAAATATTGGCTTCTGTACTCACATCTGTCGCAATGCTTTGGGACAACGTGTATCGATGAGTCAAGTATGATGGTAACGACCCCTCGACTCACCGGAGAAAGAGTTAATAAAAACTTGTCCATCAGGGAAAGCTGTAAGCAGACTGGAAAGGTTATAATATTGTTGCGAGGGGGCCAACTTGACCTCCTGTAATAACAGAAGGTGTGGCCTATACAGGGCAATAAACGTTGAAATCATCGACTGCTTGAAAAACGAAGCAAAGAAACGACGAACATTAAGTGAAATAATTTTCATGCTGAGGAGTTGGCTAACTAATGTTAACCCGTATCCAAAGTTGACGAAGTTCTCGAGGATGTGAGCTAGATCTAGAGTGAGCCTTCAAAGACCTTCGGATGGGTGAACGTGCCCGATGCGACAATTCATGTCGCTGACTCGAGGTGATGAGGACCTTGTCTCGTCCCTTTTGCTGCTTCTGCGAGGCTTATTTTTTCGTGGACTTTCAGTTACAAGTAACTCACTCTGCACCGTCGACGACGTGGACATATTAGATCCTGGAGCCGAAGATGACACTCCTCCCTGAACAGATGATGGTTCCACTAGCCCCGCTGGCTGAGACGACGGAAAGGAGGGAGGAGGGAGGGAAGGAAATTCCTCCTTCTACAAAGTGTCATCACAGTCCGCTAGGACCGGGGACACTATCTCCGTCGAGCTGCGGTCATCATGCATGTCGAAGTTTGTCGTAGGTTGAAGAGATGACAGGCGGTCTTCGACGATTGGAGGAGATGGAGGAGGGGGTAGCATCGCACGTGGCTCGCCCGGAGGTAGAGGAAGAGCCGATGCAGAACCACCTCAAACTGAGCGGGATGGAGATGATCGGGGCACAAACAGTTCTTGACTCTTCTTGCCCCTGCGATGCCATCTTTGGTGACTGCTGGGGCGCAGGGGAAGGTACTGCTGGTGTGCTCCAAAGTTTCGCTGGGCAACATTGATACTTGCCGACGCTCTTGGAGCAGTAGTCGCACTTCTTCAGGAGGGGACAGTCCCTCCTGACGTGTAATGACTTTTTGCAATACCAGCAGCATTGCCCCTGACCCTTGTAAGACACAGACACTTTGTCCCCATGAATTACAAGAGAGTCAGAATGTCCCTCTCTAAACATGTCAAAAACTAGATCTCCTGTCTAGAGACGAGGCGTATCCTGATGTTGAGGTCGAAAGATGCCACGCATTTCGCCGAACCCCGACATAATATCGAGCAGTCGAGAGTAAAGGAGACACACCCTTCACTCTGATATTCAGGTGCCCATGATCTATCTGCGTGATAAAAGTGGACGTTGGTATTGCCCACTTTAATCTTGTCCACGTCAACGACGCGAACAGCAGTTGCTCCTTTTTTGCAGAGCAGTCGCCATTCCGTATTCGATAGCCTCTGGAGTATTTGAAAAGCTAGGTGCTGCTCCCCTACACTTCTGGTTATCCTCAATTATAGATAACTCTAATTGAATAAATTGTTTAATTTTAATTACCTGGAAAAAAATTGCACTATTTTTTTAATTCTAAATATATCTAGTAGAATATTAATAGGGCCGATACTACTATCAGCCTTTATTGGAGCAATAGGAGACTATAACCAAACGAGCTTACGAAAATTGATAGCCTATTCCTCTATTGGACACATGAGATGGATAATAGCAGCCATAATAAGTGACGAGCAAACTTTTATTTTATATCTATTAACCTATATTCTAATCTCATTTACAATTATAATATATTTAAATATTAATAAAATTATATTTACCCCACAACTATTAACTTTAGCAAAAAATAAAACAACAGACTTTTTACTATTCTTAAATCTAATATCATTAGGATGACTCCCACCAATACTAGGATTTTTACCAAAATGACAAGTCATCCTAGCACTATGAAAAACAAATTACGTTATTACAATAGCATTCTTAATCGTAGCCTCTCTAATTACTCTATATTACTATTTACGAGTGTCATATTACTCATTCATATTAAGAGACTCTCCTACATTATATGAGTTTAGTAAAGATAACAAAACAAGAATTATACTCCTAACATCCTCAATTTTCATACTAATATTAGCCTAACACTTCAAGTTAATTAAAACTATTAGCCTTCAAAGCTAAAATTATTATTTAAGTCCTCACTCACCTTTAAACTTGCAATTTAAATATTCCAAAAATTGGAGAACCAGAGAATTAATTCTACTTTAGATTTACAATGTAACATTTTAAAACTTTTACCGCGATGATGTTTATTTTCCACAAATCTCAAAGATATTGGGACTATATATTTAATTTTTGGGGCTTGATCTTCAATAGTAGGAACAGCACTAAGATTATTAATTCGGCTTGAATTAAGCCAACCAGGAAGACTGATTAGGGATGATCAAACATATAATGTAGTTGTTACTGCTCATGCCTTTATTATAATCTTCTTCATAGTAATACCTATCATAATAAGAGGATTTGGAAATTGATTACTATCCTTAAAGCTAGGAGCTCCAGATATAGCTTTTCCACGTATAAATAATTTAAGTTTCTGACTACTACCTCCCTCACTTATACTACTTTTAAGATCAGCTGCCGTAGAAGCCGGAGCAGATACAGGATGAACAGTATACTCCTCATTGGCAAGTAATATTTCACACGCTGGACCGTCAGTAGATTTAACAATCTTCTCTCTCCATTTGGCAGGAGCATCATCAAATCTAGGAGCAATTAACTTTATCACAACAGTTATTAATATACGGACAGCCGGTATAGTAATAGAATGTATTCCTTTATTTGTATGAGCAGTAAAAATTACAGCCATCCTTCTATTATTATCACTACCTGTCCTAGCAGGAGCTATCACAATACTTCTAACAGATCGAAATTTTAACACTAGATTTTTTGATCCAGCAGAGGGAGGAGACCCTATCCTATATCAACGCCTATTTTGATTTTTTGGCCACCCAGAAGTTTATATCTTAATTCTACCAGGATTCGGTATTGTATCTCATATTATTAGTCAACAGACCGGTAAAAAGGAGCCCTTCGGAACATTGGGAACAATTTATGCTATAGCCGCAATTGGAATTTTAGTTTTTGTTGTATGAGCCCATCATATATTTACAGTAACAATAGACGTCGACACTCGAGCATATTTTACGGCAGCAACAATAATCATTGCAGTTCCCACAGGTATTAAAATTTTTAGCTGACTTGCAACACTACATAGTGCACAATTATCATTTGGAAGCACCTCTGCTTTGAGTTTTAGGGTTAGTCTTCCTTTTCACTGTAGAGGGTTTGACAGAATTATCCTAGCTAACTCTTCAATTGACATTATACTGCAGAGACCTACCTCGTAGTAGCACATTTCCACTACGTTTTATCAATAGGAGCAGTATTCGCCATTCTAGCTGGAAATATTTACTGATTCCATTTATTCTTAGGGGTCACAATAAATAAAAAAAATATTAAAGATTCAATTTTTCACTATATTCCTAGGAGTTAATTTAACATTCTTCCCTCAACACTTCCTAGGATTAAGAGGAATACCACGACGTTATTCTGATCACCCAGACGCATATACAACGTGAAATATTATTTCATCAATTGGCTCAAAAAATTCATTTGTAGCCGTTCTAATATTAATTTTTATTTTTTGAGAAGCACTAGCATCCCATCGAAAATTAGTGTTTTCATTAAATCTTCAATCCTCAGTAGAATGAAATCATAACCTCCCACCAGCTGATCATACATATAACCAATTAGCAAAACCTTTTAATTAATGGCAACATGAAACCATATTTTATTTCATGATAGAGCTTCACCCCTTATAGAACAACTAATTTTCTTTCATAATCATACAATAATTATTATTTTAATTACAGTATCAGTCTCCTACATAATAACATCACTTCTATTTAGCTCTTTTCCAAATCGATTTATATATGAAAGTCAAGAAATTGAAACAGTATGAACAATTCTACCAGCCATCACATTAATTTTTATTGCCCTCCCATCATTACGTTTATTATATCTCATTGAAGAGGTCAGTAGCCCTAATATAACAATTAAAGCAAATGGTCACCAGTGATATTGATCTTACGAATATTCAGACTTCTCAGACGTACAATTCGATTCGTATAGAATTAATCAATCAGAAATACCATTAAATACAATCCGATTATTAGACGTAGATAATCGAACAGTCGTCCTATAGACGAAATTAGTTAAAATATAATATTAATATGTCAAATGAAAATCACAATAGTATATACTTCAAATAGCTCCAATATCTTGAATATTAATATATATATTATTTACTTTATTAATCATAATTATTATAATCATTATTTACCCTTCTATAACTAGTAATATTCCTAAAAAACAAGAAAATATTAAAACTTTTAACATAAATTTTAAATGATAACCAACTTATTTTCTGTGTTTGATCCAACATCATCTTTGTTTAATATAAAATTAAACTGAACAAGATCACTATTATTCTTATTCATTTTTATTATTAGCTACTGAAACACCCCATCACGAATCTCTATCATATTTTTTTATCTATTTACCACCCTAAGAATAGAAATAAAAACACACTTAAAATCTAAAATTCCTACCGTAATATTTATATCAATTATAATATTTATTATAATTAATAATCTAATAGCATTAACTTCATACACATTCACTAGAACAGCACACATACTCCTAACTTTGACAATAGCCCTCCCATTATGAATTTCATTTATATTATTCGGATGAATTAATAAATGTAATCACATACACTGGCGGAAATAAAAAATCCCAACACCACCACGAAGGACGTGCTAGATGAATGAAATTTGGACAGTATATTCACCTATGGTATTTATTCAATTGATTCAAGTTTCAAGGTTACAACTTATAGGGGGCATTACCAGCATGCATCCGGTCGTACAGATGCCAAATGTCATTTTGTGGTATGGCATTCCATGCCTGTTGTACCTGGATGGTCATATCAGCGACAGTTGTTGCTGTTTGTGGAAGAGCCCTGACACGGCGTCCGACCATGTCCCAGACGTTCTCGATGATCGACAGATCTGGTGATCGTGCTGGCCATGGTAGGATGTGGACACCCTGAAGGGCACGTTGGGTTGCAGCGGCAGTGTGGGGTCGAGCGTTATCCTATTGGAACGCCCCCCCTGGCATACCAGCTTCAAGGTAGTTCACACCAATACAGGTATTTTCTTCAGTACTATTTCCAGATAACCACGATGTTAAACTAAAAGGCATATTGGTTAATTAAACAGATCTCCCAGAGAATCATCGTAGCTCCGTCGGTAAGCTGAGATTATCATAGGCAAGTACTTTGCTGTTTTTACTCGCTTATCCGTCTTCTTGTCTTCTCCGTTTCCTACTTTATATCCCAGTTACCCAATCCAGCTTTCACTCTGTCTAATAAAGGCGTTATCTATGGCCCAGACAGTTTTTCTTTCTCTTTCTCTGTTCACGAGAGCGCTCACCCAACAGTACACTGATGATGATTGTTGCGTTGTATTAGGTAGTATGATTGTAGGTAACATTTTATTTTATTTCTTTGCTTTGTGGGTTAAAAGCCGTGTCTCTGTTATATTGTTGCTTATTTGCTTATTTTGACTGATTGCTTTGTTGTTGATTGCTATTTACATTTGTTATTTGCTATTGTTATTCTGTTTGTTTATTAAACTGTGTTGTTTTCCTTTTTAATTGCCTTTTTATTTGATGCTTTATTTAAGTTTTATTTTTAACCTTGTGTTTTTTGCCGCTTTTTTGCTCTTTCTTGTTCTTCATTGCGAGTTTGGTAGTGGTGCAACCTCCTGAATTCCACTATACAACTTTACCATCTTGAACACAACACAAAATTCAGGTTCGTTGAATCGTTCGCCAAAATCGTAGTGGTTCCCATCTCCCACATAACTGATGTCGTGACCTAAGGTTCGGGTCCCGTCCCCTTCATAACTGGTGTTGTGATCCACAGGATTCAGGATTTCTCCTGATCGTAGCTGCCCCGTCCTCCATAGAACATTATGATTCATTGGAAGTTTTAATGCTATAATATGGCATGTAATATATCAAATGACTTGGAATGATGCGTAATGATAGTCGAAACTGGTTTCAAGGAACCTGGTTTAGTGGAACCATTATGGTTTAGTGGAACTTTCAAGCAGTCAAAAACTCGATGTACCGCTGCATTCAACAACTGTTTCACTAGTCGTTGCGGCTTTACTATCACTGTACATTTTTTTTGAACGACGGGATAAAAGAGTGGCATTTTAATTCACAAATTTAAAAAAAAGATCTCACCATGGATATCATCTCATTTCTTATCTTATCTTATGAACAAACATACATTGACGAAAAGATCGATCTTTTAAAAACCGTTCTATCTTTTCTCCGGTTACCAGCATGACATCGACGAATGTTTTCCTTTAAAATCCCTCGTCGTCAGGCCGTATTACTTTTCAATACTAAAAGTAATATCCTTATCCATAATAAACTAGGTAGTGTTTATTACTTTAATATGCTGCCCGATGAATATCTTCATCGTAATGGCGGCATTCCAAAACGCTCACAAACGTCGAGCGATCTCTCTTGCATGAAGCCAAGACAACAACAACACTATTTTTTTAAGAGAACCAAAACACGAAGAGATTATCATCTCTTCTAGGAAATTCTCCTACTACAACAAAGAAAATAGTGTGATTTCTATTCACATTGTTACAGCTTCCCAAGCTCTTACTTGGCTGTAACAATGCAAATAGCGATCTTAGACAACTCTTAAGCTGGATTCACAAGGACGCGCTGTACGCGGACGCGCGCATTCGCAGGGAAGCGACAGCCAATCAGCCCGAGAGAAATCTGGACCGCTGAACGCGCGCGGGACGCGGAAAGATTCTGATTGGCTGTTGCCTCACCGCGAACGCGTACAGCGCGTCCGTGAGAATCTAGCTTTAAACAAACAACGATGAATCATGTCATATTCATTAATGTTTTTAATACGAAAAAGCAACACACACTCTGGACAAGTATCAGGGCTCATTACCCGGTAATAATCTTCTTCTTCTATATATATAAAGAAGGATGTTTGTGGGTTTGTTTTTTTATACAAATGTACAGTTTTATTTCGATCTTGATGAAATTTTGCATACTTGGCCTTCAAAGCATGAGGAAGGTCACTGTATACCTCAGGTTTCGGAAAAATAATAATTATCGATAAAAAATCGATATTCATGGTTATGGCGGGGCATATTAATGAGAAATATCTCATGACCAACAATGCAAGGCAAAGTTTGTACAACAATTGGTATCAACAATGGTATCAGCACGCAATTCACAAACACTCTGCATGGATCAACAATATATAATCTCATGACCAACAATGCAAGGAAAAGTTTGTGCAACAATAGGTATCAACAATGGTATCAACACGCAATTCACACTACGCTCGGACCAGCAACAGATATCTCATGACCAACAGTGCAAGGCACGGAAGTGTTTGCTTCGTGGCATTTTGGATGCAAGTTCAGAATTTGTGATATGCAAATGAGAAGGTTTCATTTCTGTCTTGGGTATGCTCCATATGGAGTCAGAAGGGAGAGGAGGATGTTCATCATATACTCTTCCTATACTTTTGGGACAGCAGTTTTTTTTTTTCAAATTCCATAAACAATGGTTTGTTCTATCCTCATCTACTTTGTTTATATTATTTTTCATAAGGATATTTTGTTTACTAAATTTATTTCTGTTCGTATCACATGTTTTTCTTTGAGATATTAAAGAATAACTGTATTTCCTATACTTTTGGGATGCACCTTAATACTAATGAATAATGATTATTGAAACATTATATTTATCTATAGCACATTTCTCAAGAGTTGATTTTGTTGTTCCACAACAGTGAATTTATATTTACTGGACACTGTAGTTTAGGCATCAACAGAGTTCACAAATATTCATAAAACGTTAAGTCAGAAGACCGTAACTATTTTTTGGTTATATATGCATTTAGATTTATGCAGTGTCACATTTACATAGTAAAAAAACTGAGTTTATAGTTATAGCTTATAGTTTCTGAATTATTGGATGCACCTTATGGAATATTTGAATCTGCTATGCTACCAAATAAGCTAGGTGATAAACCCTGCGTAGCTCGGATGCTACCTTGACCTATAACTATAATTATCCCGGGCAACGCCGGGTAGATCAGCTAGTAAGATAATTACGATGGATAAGCCCCCCCCCAAAAAAAAAAACCAAACAAATCAACTAATTCCCATATTACTCAAGCAACAGCTGAACACGGGGCTGCACCCCCCTCACATCTGTCGCAAAATAACCAGATGCAAAATAACCAATTTTTGGCGTATATGACTGTAAACAGGCTACAGTCACAATGTAAAATTAATGATAGCCGAAATTGGTTCCAATGAATCTGGTTTAGTGGAACCATTGTGGTTCATTGGAACTTTCAATGCTAAAATATGGCATGTAATATATCAAACAATTTGTAATGATGTGTCTTGAATGAATATAATGTAAAATTAATAATAGTCGAAATTGGTTCAAAGGCAACTGGTTTAGTGGAACCATTATGGTTCATTGGAACTTTCAGTGCTGAGATGTGGCATGTAATATATCAAACTGTGACGTTTCACGTGTTGTGTTAAAAAACCATTTTGGGAGAGACTTGG
>JAHWFO010072911.1:373-10669 GCA_023313115.1 Rhysida immarginata
GATTACCCGCGTGCACGGGCGCTGCACGCGGATAGAAATCTTGGACGGCCCTGAATTAAACAATGACCGTGGGTATGACAAACTTTATTGGTCAAAATACCAAAATCATTACAACTCGCCATAGGATGCAGGGGCGGATCCAGAGGTCATCTATGATTGGGGTCCGGAAAGATTGTGGGGGGCCCCCCCCCCCTAGTCCATTTTCTCTTTAAAATTAAAAAGGAAAAAAAGATAACTCAAATACTTTTAAATAAATTGTTTATTCAAAAAGAATGTTTTGCTTGAACAATTTTCGAGGATGTTGTTGGATAAACACTTTCGCTATTTTTTCTACTGATAATTCTAAGTCATAATGAATGTTTAAAAGAGATAGAGACGAGAGTCTTTCACATTTCATTCTGTTTCTTAAATAAGTTTTTAGCCTCCGTAAGACTGAAAATGACCGTTCCACTTCTGACGTACCAATTGGCAAAGTGCAGCCCAGAGCAATGAGAGTGCTTATGTTTGGAAAATTATCATAAGCATATTTTAAACTCGATACTAAATTTTCAGGAATTTCAGCATTCTCGGATTTTTTTTTTTTTGCCAAAAAATTTTCCATCTACGAACTTCATTTTTAACAGAGTTTGGACTTGGCAAATCATCCTCATAAAATTCAATTAAATCCTGAATTTTATCATCATCTGTTTCAGATTTTAATATCACGCTTGGTACCAAACAAAATGTACCCATAATTGCAATTCGATTATCATGATCAAATCGATCCTTTAATTGAGAAATTAAATGATCTAAAAAAGGAAGCGTGCAAACTCTTTTTTAGTATGTAAACGCATCCTCTGCAGGGACATGTGACCTATTTTTTTGCCACATCTTAGTTGTTCGTGGAACTGCTTCATTTGATCCAATTAAGTCAGCAAGTGGTACAATCTCTTCTTGATACCAATCTTTAAATGAAGTATGAACATTCTGTTGACAGTGTACAACTTCAGCTATTACATCATCAATTAGTTTATATGCATAGAACACATCCATATCTTTCTTTTGTAATTTACTTGCTAGAGGTTTAACAAATGATAAACAATTTTTTAGGGAAATAAAGGTTACAATATTCTGAAATTGTTTTAAAAAGAAAGAGTTCTTGAGCTTTTGTTTTGTTTCTCTATCCCACATCCAATCATCATCATTAACATTTGTTGGAATTAACATTTCATCTAAACAAGTAACAATGTATGGATACAGCTCATGAAAAGTTTCTAGACAAGTATGGCGTTCTACCCACCTAGTTTTACATAGTCCTGCAATTTTTAATTTCTGAGATTCTCTATTTTCAACTGAGTTTAAAATTGTCTCAAAAAATTGTCTTTTTGGAGAATTGTGAAAAAAGAAATAGACTTCATTTAAAGTACCAATGAAATTACGAAATTCTTGTAATTTACAAACAGCAGCAATTGATAAATTCAACAAATGAGCTTTGCAATGTGAGTAGACAGCCTTAGGGCCAGCCACTTTCTTAATTCTATTCTGAACACCTTTGGAAATGGAGCTCATAGCAGCAGCCCCTTCATATGCTTGACCTCGAATTTTTTTCACATCTAATTGTAATTTTTCAATACAGGTTAATATTGCAGCAGCCAGTACTTTCCCTGTTGTTCTAGAAATATTAACAAAATCCAGAAACACTTCTATTATAATTGGCATCTCATTCTCAAATGAAACAAATTTTATACATAATCCTAAGACTTCTGAATTAGTAACACTATTAGTAACTTCGTCTGCCATAATAGTAAAAAAATTAGACTTAGAATTTTTAAAATCTTTGATTAAAGTTTTTCTTATAAATTCTCCAATAATTCTAATTATTTCTTCTTGAATTGTTTTGGACGTGTATTTTCCATTGTTTTTACCATGAAGCAAATGATTTTTAAGAAGGCTACTAAATTCAGATGCATATTCTAATAGTGCAATAAAATTTCCTTTGTTAGTAGTTTGTTGTTTCAAAAAATCTATCTTATCACCTCTGTGCCCCCTAAGAGGTAACCCTTGACGACCTAGAAAAATAACAGCACGAATAATTTCACATAGAATTTTAAAATTATTTTTATATTGTGTATTATTAAGATTATTAAGCTGACTGTCAATTCTACTTTCTGGCTAAAACCTGATCGCACTGTGTTCTATCCATCGATGTATATATACTAACCAGTTAGTATATATAGATCGATGGTTCTATCTCGTTGAGGCCAGCTATTGCCTGTCTTGTAAACAGGTGCATAAATAGCAATTGCTTTAAAAAAATGTGAAATGAATGTAATACAACTTCAGCGAAGTGGGCCCTTTACCTTTTTTGAAGTATGGGGTCCGGACCCCTTGGACACCCCCCCTAAATCCACCCCTGGGATGTTGGGCCTTATTCTAATGCATTCTGCTTTTCAGGTTTCTTTTCACTCTTGAGAAAAAAAAAAGTCGCTGAGGGCCAGGTCCGGTGAATATGGTGGGTGAGAAACTGTTTTCATTCGATGTTTGGTTATAAAACTGCCTGACACTTAACGCCGTGTATGCAAGGGCATTGTCGTGTTGGAGGGACCAAACTCCTGGTTGCCACAATGCAGGCCCCTTTTTTGGGACTGGCTCATGCAGACGTTTTAGCACTTCAAGGTAGTATATGTTGGTTCACTGTGATGCTCTGAGGAACAAATTCACAGTGGACAACCCTCATGATGCAGACCTGCCAACTATTTCTGGAGGAAAACCGGGTGACAGTAAATTTAGTAGGGTAAAATATGCGTATCGATAACATATTTAATTGTTACAAAAATTGTGCACTTAAATTTTACTTTTGCACATAATTTAACATTAGATGCCACAAGTATAATTATATATTATACACTAGTCAAAATAATTGAGGGAATAAGATACACCGTACGTGAAATAATGAGAGACCAACACTGGTTAAATTATAAAATATCTTTTATCTTGAAATTATCCTTATATAAATTTGAAGTTTCCCTAATTTGTCTCCTTGTGGAGCTGATTATACTGTCTTGTAGCTTTTTTTGCCTTTTTTATATTACTTCTTTTGAAGGTTTACACTTGTAGCATGGTACTTCTTTTTCTGGATAAGGAAATATAACTGCAAGAAGACTAGGAAAAAAAAATTGCTGACGAAGTTGCTGGTGCATCACGAGGAAAGAAAGGAAAATTTTAGGGGTTCTTTTAAGAGAGTACTATTCGCCGGAAGATTTATACGATACGCCGGGTGACCGGGCAAGATTGTCAAAATCCGGGTGAGTTGGCAGGTATGATGATGTCGAAAAAACAAATCAACATTGTCTTCACGTTGGATCTTTCCTGCCTTGCTTTCTTCGATCTTTGTGATGAAGCAGACTTCCAGTGGCTAGATTGTTGATTGGTGCCTGGATTGTACCCATAATACCAGAATTCTAATAACTTTTGACAGAAAATCTGGATCACTTTCTGACTATTCTTTCATATACAGGCTTTTTAGTCGTTGGAAGCACAGGCGGAGACAAATTTCGCTGCGACACGTTTCATCTGGAAATCTTCTGACAAATTTCGTTGGCTTAAGCTCCAGGTATTCCAATCAGTTGCTCTAATTCATTGATCGTTGTACAACGAACAGACATGATCGCATCACGTTTATAATAATTTATTATTATTATTATTATTATTATTATTATTATTATTATTATTATAGAATAAATGGTTACAATTTAAATTTTCATGCTTCAGCTCTTCATACAAATATTGCTACATGTGTCACGGAAATTCTTAAAAAAAAAGGAAAACATTACATTTTTATGGTAATATTCTTAAGCCGAAAAGACCGAGATTTAGATCAAATAAACTTTGTGAAACCGAGATTCTTGAAAAAAAGGATTGAAGTCGAATACACTGATGAAAAAAAGAAAACACTATAGCATTTCACTATTAAAATTTTAACTTCATGGCAAGCTGCCAACAAAATAAATGTCATTTCTGGCTTTGTGAGAGTTTACTTTTTCAACCAAACCAGTAGCAATTGAGACAGGGCCTCTTGTGTCGAGGGAATAATTTCTTATTTATGGTGCAAGATTTACAAGTACCTACTGACATGAGGCGAGGAAGGCGGAAGAGATTTCCAAAAAAGAAATACAAAGACAAAGAAGAAATGTCTCGTTTTGGCAGCTGGTCATTTTTTTTAACACCCGTAAAAATCAGAAACAGATGTTTTTGCTATTTTTTTACATCTACCTTCACATACCGTTTATGCTGAACAATAAAAATAAATTTTAAAGAAAAGGTCCCACAGAAAAATGACAAAGTTTTAAAGTTCTTGCTAATTGCCTGGAAGATAAAAGTTTCATGATAAATGAAAAACTGCATTTTAAAACTTAATAATTAGCGCTCTTTTTCCTTTCAAATGTAGAATTTTTCAGTTGAGTCTTTAAAATGAAAATGCTATATAACAAATACAGTGAAAATGAACACGAGTGATTGTTTTCAAGAAAGGAATTGCCGCGTGATTATTTGCGTAATTACCAAGTACTCTAAAAATTGATCTCATTTGGAATCGTTTTAAGTGTAAAAGAATTATGACATATGGAAATATTTTGATTTGAATTTAAGAAATTATTACAATTTTCAAAAATTTCTTCATCTTATTGAATTTTATGATAATGCTCTCGATTGAAGTGAAAGACTGAAGAAAAAAAAATTGTTATAGTGATCTTTAAAAAAATTGTAGTATTTAAGACCAAATCTGCCTGGAAATAAACATAAGACCACCCACTGAAATTTTTACATGAAATGATCAAAGATCATTGCATTATTCTAAATGGTTTCAAGTGTAATTTATTAGAACTGGGCAAAAATGTAGGTTCAAAGAGGGCAAATAACTGCTTACCAACTGTGTGGCAAATCAGAACGTAAAATTGCTGCACTAATTGTAAAATTTAAAACGGTTGTTCACAATTTTCTGAAAAATCCTGACATGTGAAAAAGGATCAGGACGTCCACTAAAATTGCCAGAGAGAGATAAACGAAGCAGTTTGATAATGGTAACATCAACAGGTGCATAATCATCTGTATTCATTACATCCCTGGATTTACCTGTCACCTTTACAACAACCATAAGTGTTCTGCATTCAAATGGAAATTACAAGAGCGAACTCCTAAGTAGATGGAAGTCAGAATAAAGTTTGCAAGAGCTCGCCATAGGCAATAGTGACTTATGAAACAGTATGTCATTCAGTGATAAAAAGAAATTTAACCTGATGGACCTGATGGAATCCAATACTACTGGCATGAAGAAATTAATTTCACGAAGGGTAATGGGTGGCGGATCTATTGTGATTTTGTGTGCATTTACAGCAGCTGGAAAATCAGAGGTAGCACATGTTAAGCCAAATATAATGCTATAGATTACCAAGATACACAATTTTGTATTCCAGTAAGATAATTGCACTATGCGTATAGCCAACACATCACTCCTATAGTTATAGCAGCATTCAATCAATGTTAGAGTAGCCATCATGCTATCCTGATCTGAACCCCATAGAAAATCTGTGGGGAGATCTGGTTAGGACTGTCTATGTATACTGTACTCAACTAAACAAATGAAGGATGTTCTTATAAGGCGTATGAAATGATATTCCAACTGATAGACTTAAAAAGTTTTGTAATTCGATGACTCATCGCTTTTTTGTAGTAATTAAGTATAATTAAATTATAACTTTGAGTTTTCCTAATATTTATATTATTGATTTTAAATTATTTCCAGGCAGATTTTGTTTCAAACATTAATTGTTTCAATTTTGTAATAATGCAAATAATTTATATACATGTATTTCTTTCTTTAAACAACTCTAAAAAATAAGTTGTGTATATCTAAATTACAAATTATTTAACTGACTTGTCAGTGTGGTCTTATTATTTTTTCCAGGACCGTAATAGTCTTGCATCCCACTCAAATCAAACAACGATCACAAAACTCTTATTAACCTGAACGCATCTGATTTCTCTATGCAATGCTGAAGCCAGAAAGACTGAAAACACTAATCAAATGTTAATGTGTATGCGAGCTCATAAAAGCATATGAAATTTATACTGTATAAGATATTTTGAATTTTTTCAATGATCAGACTTTAAATAAAGAAATAAAATACACTGACCTTAGGAATTTGTGGATTCTTGTATCAAAGAAAGAGAGGAAGGAAATTCCATTTGTCCACAAAAGAAGTTAATATGCATCATTTCGGCTACCAAGTAGTCATCTTCAGGAGACATACTGAATTAATTTCACTTCTGTTATTAATTAAAAGGGTAAAATTGACTTATCAACTTAGGCAACCATAATAATCGCTTTCAAGTTTGTTTTCTCATTAAGAGAGAATATAAACCTAAAACTGTGGATACTTACAATTGCGAAGTGTTCAAAAGAGAAAATATCACTTTTCCACAAAAATGTTATGGACATATGTAGAGTCGGCAACAAAAGGTGGCTAGATACTTTTGTAGCCGACTGTACATTTCAACTGCTCGGCAGGCTTCTTTCTGTGTGAGTTATCATAGTAAGTCATTGTTAGGTAATGTTTTTAAATACCTATTGGGAAATGGAGAGATATGAAAGCTTTTAAAATAGTTTCAAAATATTTTAACAATAGGAAACAACAACAATAAGAAGAGACAAGATGAGCATGTTACTTTCACACAGTAGTTCAATTTAAGAAATTTTTAACTGGGTTATGAAAAGATAATACAAATTGGAACACGTCATTCAGATTATATTAGATCCCCCTAAACTTCGCTGATTTTGATATACCCTAGATTCTAGAATCGAAGGACTCGGGGCAATAATGACTTAACCCACAGGAAGAAATTCTTCCTAAATGTAATAATTACTGCTTGTGAAATCCGTTTACAATATGTTTGAGTAACAATTGCACAAGCAGACTGCAATCACAGTATGGCAAAACATCAACCATACAGATTTACAGATTTTTAAACAATATAGCATCACTTTTCTCAAAAACTTCTTCCTGTGAGTTAAGTCCTTATTGCACCGAGCCCTTCAATTAGGAAGACCTCGAAGACCAAATTAAGTAATTCAAGAACACGTCAGAGTTAAGCAAATCAAGCAAAAGTGATCATCAAAAAGGAAATTTAAAAGGTAATGCACGACATTCTTGTCTGTGAGATTATAGCAATTGAAAGAAGAGAAGAAGAAAAACATTTGTATTGCTAATGGATTTTAGGACTTTTTACGAATGTTAGTTCCTACGATTATTAAAAGAATTTTAACTGATTTCTCTCTCTCCAGTTCTTTCTGATATATTGAATAGAAAGCTTCGTTGTGAAATAAATCTTATGTTAACGAGAACAATGCGCCTCATAGAAAAGGGAACGTTTTCCTGACTTTTTGATGAATTACTAGATAATGGAGATCAAGCGACTCGATAGATGGATTTAAAAACCAGGAACAAAGAACAAATTTTTATATAATTTTTTTTGTCCTATGTCAAAATCAGGCTCGGTTTCACAATTAGATCGTATCTTTTCTTGCCCGAAAAGCAAATGGAGAAAAAAGAAATTATTGAAGATCATTCAGTTGAGCTGATCGTATTCAAACAATTGAAGATTATTGGACAAGATCTTGAAGAAATTATTGAAGAAGTTATTTTTACGAGAGATTTATTAAAAGGATTGCCTAGAATGCTTAAGGATTTATTAAAGATGAAAGTTTTTTATGAGTGATGAAAGCTTTATTTAAATCTTTGCCTTTACTTAGCTTAAATCTTAAGCTGAAAGAATAGAAATCAATATTAAAAAAATAACCTGAGGATTTATCCAAAAAGTGAAAACCTCTAATTCACAAGGAGGAAAAAGAAAATACCTTACGTATTTAGAGTACCGGGTACCCATCTTTTTTTCTTTTGTCTTTCTCCGGTTAAGATGGGTACCTGGTAGCCGAAATACGTATCCGTTATTTCCTTTCCCCCCTTATGGATTAGAGGTTTTCACTTTTTTGATTGTTCCATTTCACTTTTTTGGTTGTTCCAATAGAGGTTACTTATATTTTGTTGAGGAATTTAGGGAGAAATTTCATTGCAGAACCAAAACTGCAATAAAAGAACTAAAATTACAATAAGGCTGGATTTATTTGGAAATACACAGTCCAGTCATATTAATGCGACCATCCCCTACGTTCAACATCAGCGGAAAATGGTTACGTCCAGAAGTTATGTACCAGTATCAGAGGTTGGGGGATATAGGAAGGGTGTCAGAAGGAAGCAGAAAACATTGCAATTGTTGGAGTCATGGCGAAACGTAGCGACTTATCCAACCTCCAAAAGGGCATGATCATCGGCTTCCGACCCAAGGGTGGCAGTATTTCCGAAACGGCTAGTTTTGTGAGCTGTTCGCGTGCCGCCATGGTGAAAGTGTACCGTGCATGGCAAAATGGCAATACCCAAAATCAGCGACGTGCCTAGTGCCACAGATGACAGGTGAACGACAGCTACGGAGATGCGTGCAAGCCAACAGACGTGCAACCGTGGACCAACTAACCCTCCCAGATGAATCAGGGGGCTACCAAACATGTATTCTCAACGACAGCTCACCGAGCGTTGCTGTGTATGGGGCTCCGACGGCTGTTCACTGGCGACAAAGACTGACATTTGCACGCTGGTACCGCAACTGGACAGCAAAAAATTGGCGAAAGGTGGCTTTTTCCGATGAATTACGGTTTATGCTCTATCGGACAGATGGGCGATGGCGTGTACGGCGTTCAGCGTCAGAAAAAACACATCATTGTGGACGGCACTATGGATCAATGAAAGTATGCATCTGTCCTTTCGGACCATGTCCACCCCTACTTGCAGATTGTGTTTTCTCACCACTATGGCGTCTTCCAGTAGGACAATGCGACGTGCCATACATCGCACAGTGTTCGCGTGTGGTTCGAAGTGCACCAGGATGTTTACATTACTCCCCTGGCCCCAAAACTCCACGGATTTAAACCCCAAAGAGCATTTGTGGGATCACCTCGATCGGGTTGTTCGCACCATGGATCCTTCACCGCGCAACCCACGGCAGCTCGCCAAAGAACTGGAGTCGGCATGGCTTCACATCCCCGTCAGTACCTTCCAGAACCTTACTGATTCTCTTCCTGCCCGTCTCGCAGCTGTCTGCGCCGCGAAAGGTGGTTATTCTGGCTACTGACAGCTGGTCACATTAATGTGACTGGACTGTTTATAAACATCTCTGAAACTTGTATTTTGATTGTGTAGTTTTCGTAAAAGTTTGAAGCTATAGTTCGCCCAATCTTACTTTATGTGAGATGTGATGGCTCTTTCAATTATTGGACATTGTTACAATAAAAATTAAATAGTACATAACAATTGACGTGTCCATCAAATCTCAAGCAATGTAAAGTCAATACGAGGTGCTACCCAAAATTCTTGTATAAAGCAGAAAACGTAACTTGCAACCTAATTTCCGCTTTCACCTTCAAAGTAGTCACCTCCGGCACGTATGAAACGATCCCGGCGATTTAATAACAAATATGACTAGTATCACGTGGAATAAAAATAAAGAAAAAACAATCAAACGTAGTACGGAAACAATATTTATTGCCTGACGCGTTTCGATGTTACATAATCTTCGGAGGCTACAATGTTGCAAAGTTCAACTGGACAATCAATCGACAATCGAACAGTGAAGTATACATTTTTTCAGATGGGACGAAAGCAGCGCTTTCACAAAGCTCATCGAACCAGAATAAAGTTCAAACGAAATACACTGAGGTAGTCAAGAAGCCTAACCAATCCAAGCGGTCTTCCATATTATACAAAAAAGAAAATAAGATTGACGATTGTCAGAAACAAAATACAAACGAAATAAAAAAGCAAGGAGAGAGAAGATTATCACATCTTCCAGTAGTCCGGGAAAGAGACGTTGCTGATGTCTTCAAAGTTGATGTGAAGAATCTGCCTTGGTTTTCGATACTTCATATGCCACTTCATATCCATTGAGTTCTTCAGTATTCCAGTCACTAGGTCATTGCCATGAATCTTCATCTTCTGCACCATAATCAAAAGGAGATCCTGTATAAACTTTCCGATGTGGATCATGTCTAAATCCGAGTGGATGGATTGGTTTTTCACAGTCCTTCTGTCAAGCTGGGCAATGGTCCTCAGGGTAACATTCTAGAATGACTGTATCTCACTCCATCTGCTCTTACAGATAGTCGCCCACGCAGGTATGCCATAGAGGAGTATGGTCCGAATAATCGACTTG
>JAHWFO010072914.1:4659-24178 GCA_023313115.1 Rhysida immarginata
TAAAATGTATACATGTGGCATAACATCTTGGAGAAGCACATTCTATCGCCATATAGCGTATATTAGTTGGTAGAGAATTCCATGTTGGTATTACATTATATGGAAAATGTTTCTCAAGAAAAACTGATTTCCTCTGTGGTATCACAATCTTATATCTACACGTGAGTCGGTACTTATTCGATTTAAGAAGCCATTTCTGTATAAAAGAAGCCGGATGAAGGTTGCATCGGAGGGCTGCTGTAAGTTCATTTAAAAGTCCAGTCTCACGTATTATTTCTATTGTAGGCAATTTTTGTGTAAGACATAAACGAGATATAGAGTCATATTTCGTGATTCTAAATGCTGTTCTCAGGACATCATTATATGCTACCTTTATTCTCTGAATTATGTGTTGGGATACGCTTGACCATACTATCACGGTATAATTCAGAAACGGGAGAATTTTCGATTCAATAATCATTTTGAGTTCTTTATGGGATAAATAAGATCTTAATCTTTTGATTACATACTTCCGGGATTTGAGTCCAGTTATTATTTTCTCACTTTGACTATTGAACTGTAATTTATTATCAAAGACGTAACCTAAAAAGGTTAATGTATCCTGCGTTTTCAATTTTCGTGATAACTTTAAAATCTTTGTTTTTGTTGGGTTGAGTTTCATACCACGGGCACTATACCAGTTATCCATAAGTTTCAAATCATGTTGAACATTAGCATTCATTATATCGCTTTCATTATCATCATAAGATGAGTATAACAAATTATCATCTACATAGCTACATATTTGTAGTCTGTAGTCAAGTTGATATAAAGAAAAGGTAGCAACGGCATATAGCACTGGTCCAATAGTCGATCCCTGGACTACTCCACGTTGCGATTTATAATACGTCGGTGGATCACCATCTATTACGTTCATCCTAGCAGTTAAGTAGTCTCTGACCAGTACAAGGTAGTCGTCCGAAACACCTAGAGATCTAAGATCTTCGTACAGTTGTTGTCGAGAAATTGTATCGAATGCTTTGGATATATCAGTCTGTATCATTATGAAGTTCTTTCCTTCATCCAAGGCATGTATAGCATGGATATAGATTTGAATAGGTATCCAATTTACTCTAGTATTCGGGCGGCCACCTTGCTGTTGAATTGGTACTTTTTGCCAAATATAATCAATCATGTCACTAAAAATACACTTTTCCATTATTTTTGTTAACGGTGTCAACATGGCTATAGGGCGATAGTTCTGTATCGAATTTGGGTCACCTTTTTTGTATATCGGTACAATGTTGGCAATTTTCATTTTTTCCGGGAATTTCTTCCCTTGAATTATTTCTTTACACAGTTCTTGGATTTTTCTTGGATAATAATAATAATAATAATAATAATAATTAATGAGGAGGTCCTTCAGGGAACACTTTAGTGAGCAATGCCAACATACACGAAAGAAGTCTTATGCTATCTTCGCACTGTGAGCTAATCACCATCAGCAGACTACAGTTACTTAACCGTGGCTACTTAATCAAGCACTTTCCGTTCACACTGCATTCAAGAGAAATGACAGTTACCAAGCAAAATGGTGTTTTCTATGGTTCCCCCTCCCTCCCCACAATTGCGTCAATAGATGGCAATAAGAATAGCAACTAACTTTCGCAGCGTCAAATCTTGCCATTAGCAAAATTACGATAGATGGAGCAGAATGTGCTCGTACACTTAATGAGACCACTCGCTCCTACGCTTTCGCTTGACTGCCATGTTTTATTTTCTTGTTTGTTGGTGCTGACCGGGATATGACGTCACTTAAGTGGGTTTTGGAAACATGGTTGCTTAACCAACTCTTAACCAAGCTCTAAATGCAGTTAGGTAACTGAAGTAGGCTGCACAATTCTGCTTGATCCTGATCAAGAGTTAACCATGGTTACTTAACTGTGATTAAGCTGTAACGTGCACATACATGGTGATTCAGTCAATTTCTGACCATTTGAGTACTATGATTTATTGACCCATTAATGTTTACAAACTTAGCATTTCAGTATGATATTTTAGGCAATTTGGAGTTTTTATTCCCGTGGAGAAGTCTTGATGATATGCTCAATGTGGCCACCACGAACGTTTTGAACTGCTCGCAGCCAAATGGTGAAGTTGTTCATAACTCTTTGTCGCAACTGGTCTAGGGTTTTTGGTGCTGTAGTGAACACACAGTCTTTAAGGAACCCCCCAGAAATAAAAATCACATGAGTTTAGCTCAGGACTCGTAGGGGGCCAAAGAAATCCACCCCCGAATCGATCTGGAAACCTGTTTGAAAATGACACGATTTCCGAATTTCTGATTGAGAAAGTCTAGCACTTCATTAGTGGTGTGAGGCCTAGCCCCATCCTGTTGAAACCACTGATGTCGAAGCGGTATACGCCACCTTCGCAGCTCGGGGATGAAGAAGGTTTCCAACATGTTAAAGTAAGCCTGTGACTTACGGTGCCCTCAAAAAAGAAAGGACCGATGATGCCTCTTTTGGAAATCGCGCACCAAGCCATAACCTTTCGTGGATGAAGAGGTGACTTATGGATCTCATGAGGGTGCTGGGAACCCCAAAAATAAACGTTGTGTTTATTAATGTCACCTGACAGATGGAAGAAGGCCTCATCTGACAATGTCCCGATTGGCTTCCATTTCTGCTCCAAACTCCATCGCAAATTGTTGTCGCTTCTGTCTTCCAGTGTCTGTTAACTCCTGATAAACATGGATCTTATACAGGAACAGGTGGAAATCCTTTCTCATGGTATACGACAGCCCTTCTTCAATGGATAGGCAGCAAACAGATTTTTTGGTAGGGGAACCGACCAACCTTGTGCGAACATTTTCGACAACTTCGGCCGTTCGAACACGAGCTTGGCTCCCGCCTTTTTTCTTGCCTTTAACACATCCAGTGGCACGAAATTGCTTGACAAAATCTATGATTGCTTGCTTTCCTGATGCGTCTCGACACTTATACTCCTTCCGGAACTTTCTTTGCACGGTTACAGGTGATTTTGTCTCGAAATACCATTCGACAACCTTGCATTTCTGCTCTGTTGATAAAGCGGGCGCCATTTTTCAACAATACGATTTTCATGCAGCGCCGTTGCAACAATACAAACTCCAACTATCTAGAAATTCGATATGGCGCTCATATTCTTTCAATTGTTTATACCTAATGCACATCATTCGAGTGAAATGGTCAGAAATTGACTGAATCACCTGGTAGCATTAGTGAATGAGATCATGAAACTTATCGAGAGATGGCAGAAGACAGTCAAGCAAAACGGACACTATTTTACTTATAAGCGTTTATTTTTTGAATAAAATAAATTGTTGCTACATTCAAAAACTCTGTGCCAGCTCTGTTACGCACGACGTGTTGCTAAAAGCTGACGTCACTTCCTGCACGAAGCATCTCCCGTGTTGCAAAGCACCTACCACGGAGCTCAAGCTTCTTTCTCCCGTGTTTGTGTAAGTTCTCTAGCACGACATTGACGCACATGCTCATTGTGGCATTCATCATATCTCTCATGAATTACTAGCACCATCATGCTATGAATCGTTAGTGTAGAAGGAACTCGTATTTGTTCAACAACATTGGTCATGAACTGATACAAGAAAGAAAAGTTATCTTTGATAATCAGACAAGATTGGATCAGCAGTAAAGTGATTCACCTTGTGTGTAAAATGACCACGATCAAGAATTGTATCAGGTCGTTGCACATCAAATGTCGGACTGCAAAGGTCATCTTCAATGGCCCTCTAGAAAGGACACCTTCGCACGTGCTATTCAAAATAACCCCCATTGCAATCCAAACATTGTTGCCGACGATTTGGTAGCTTCTCGAACCCTCTCCGATAGAATCCATGGTCATGGGACTCAAACTCCCGCAATGCGTTTTCGACATCTGCTTGGGTTAGGAATGTTTTCGTCCGGAGAAAATTGTCCAGGCTCTGGAAAAGATGGTAGTCGGTAGGGGAGAGGTCCGGGGAGTACGGTAGGGTACAGGTCCTTGTAGCCCAGAGCCTGTAGCGCCTGCACAGTCATTCGTGCAACGTGCAGATGCGCATTGTCATGCAGTAGCAGGACGCCTTTGCGATGCACAAGTGCAGGTTGTTGCTGACACAGTTTTATGTGCATACGATGCAGTTCACGACAGTAGGTTGCAGCGGTGATCGTCTCCCCCCTTCTGCAGGAAGCTGTAATGCACTGCACCACGGATGTTCCATCAAACTGTAACCATGAGCTTCCTGGGGTGCAACAGGGGTTTAGGGAACTGTCGCGGGGGTTCGTCAGCATCCAGCCACTGTGCTGACCATTTCCTATTGTCGTATAGGAGCCACTTCTTGTCGCAGGTGACAATGCGATCGAGAATCCCCGCTTCTTTGTGGTGCAAAAGCAATTCCGTTCACACCTCCAACCGTAAGTTCATGTGGGACCAATTTGTCCTGCTTTTTCACCTTGCCGATGGTTCTAAGGTGTCTACTGACAGTCAACGCTGATACAGCACGATCCCTTGCAAGGTCATAAACAGTTTTTGACGGGTCCTCTTCCACAGATTGCTTCAGATCGGCGTCATTCAACACGTTGGGTGGTCTGCCACGTGGCTCATTTGCCAGCTCCGTCACTCCTGCCCAGAATTTTCGGCACCAACATTGGACAGTACGTTCATTTATGGTGCCTCCACCGAATACGTTATTGATGTTTTGAGAGGCACTGGATGCAGTGTGAATCAATCTAAACTCGTAATGTGTTATCCCACGTAATTCATATGAAATCATGTCTATCTTCGCTTGGGTTCAAACGCTATTAAATATCATCGCGTAGCTGGTCGATGAAGCGCAGAACCCATCTCGAAATCCGACGTTTGATATGCAACGACCTGATAGTATAAACATGGTATTTGTAGACGTGCGAAAATCTTCGTCAATTAGCATCTTTTTTTTGAATAGGCATAGAGTCGCTGATTCAGCCACGTTTATGCAGGATTGCTGACCTGCCTGCTCGCTGTGACGGTGCATGTCGTCTGCTGCAGATTCAACTCTAAAACTCTAAAAATCATAATGACTTTTTGAACAACCGAATATATTTTATGAATTTTTATATACACTTGCCCTAGGAGAAACAAGGTACCTTTAAATGGTACTAGACGATAATGATGATGATGATGCATCTTATTGATAATAACTTAAAATCATTAATATCAGATTACAAATTAAATATCCAGGGTGTTTCTAAAGTCGCACACTCCACATTTCGGTTGATATTTTCGAACACAAAACACATAAAAATATGATACATTCACCGAACGTAGACCAGAATCTACATAACATTGTGCATTAAAGCAAATGCTAAAAATGACGACCATTTCCTGCCAAGCACAGTTGTACTCGACGACAGGTATTTTCAGCCACACGATGTGCAGCTTATCGATTGGAATGGATGCAATGAAGTTGCGGATGTTTCCCTTTAAAGCGTTGATTGTCATTGGATTGTTTTGGAACACACGTTCTTTTACATAAAAACAAACCAGGGGATCCCGATGGCCATAGTCCACGTGAAATCACCGTATCACCAAACACCGATTCAACAACTGCAAGGGATTATCTTGAGGTGTGTGGGGCGGCACGGCCTTGTTGAAAACATCCAACCATGCATTCCTCATCCGTTAACTGCCCAAAAAATTCCTCAAACATTCGTCGAAACTCTGAACACAGACTTTTGGAAGAATTATTCTTTCAATGACACTCCACTATAAAACAGATGCTCCGGCAAATGAGCGCCATTTTAAAACTGTTGATCTGACTCTTAGTGCATCGTACAATGTTATCAGTAGCGCGAAATTCAAATCTCTATCTTTATATTTACGAGCGATATCAACTGAAATGTAGAGCGCTCGACTTTAGAAACACTGTTATAGCAGTTCACCTATTTTCGTCATAAACAGACTTCTCAAGTAGGCCTCTCTCTTTTATTGTCTTCATCAAAGACTGCAATTCTTTTTCAGCTAAAAAAAACAAAACAACAAACGTTTCTGTTTTAAAAAGAATCAATCATCCCTCAGATTGCTTTCCATGTTAAAAAAACAAAACCCCACAAACTACATTGCAACTAAACTTAGGTTCCAAGAATAAGTCACAGTTCACCGGTAAATCCCCTAAAATAAAAAGGGCTTTATTTCAAATAAATCTTTCTTTATTAGCGTCTCAAAAAACTACAGGGAGAGTCAAAAGTTGCCATACACCCCTTGGCAGGAATTGGGAAATCTGAATATTCCAGTAAGATATGGGTGAGCAGGTGGTCTATCTTTTACGCTATGTACCAAACATGAACACCATCTTGAATCTAAGTCGAGTTCTTTAAATGGAAAGGGGGTCGTGTGATATCTCAAATAACATGAGCGTTTTCTGACAATTTCATTCCTGTAAACAGATTTGAAGTAGCGTTTATGGTTCAAAAGTTACAACACATTTTGTTTCATTTTGTAGCAGTAACTGAGGAGAGAATCGAGGTCGTTTTGAAGTCCGGAGAATGAAGTTTCCCTGTCATAACTGCAAATTTTAACAACCGGCACACATAAAGAACTCCAATTTCACACAACACTGTCAGTTGCTTAATTAAGAAATTCCGAGAAACTGGGACTGTGGTGATGAGGCACGGAGTGGCCGTCCAATAAGTGCTACTGACAAAATCACCTCTACAATGGTTTTGGTGTCCTTCCTCAAAAGCCCACAACGCACTACACGACGTTTGTCAGCAGAATGTGGAATCAGCCAGTCATCGATCGTATGAATCCTTCATGCTCATCAATTGCATCCATTCAAGATTCACATACTCCAGCATCGGCAACCAGATCACCTGATCTCACACCACTTGACTTTTATCTGTGGGGTCATTTAAAGCAACTCGTATATGCAGAGAAAATCAGAAACAGACACTATCTCCAGCAACACACTGAAGAAGCATGTACCAGCATTTCTGCAGAAATCCTTCTGCGAGTGCATGACGATTGGATTCAGCGCCTTCAAATGTGCCTTGACCAAGAGGGGCACCATGTTGAAACAGTAAATGACTGTGCAGCCTGTAATTCCAAACAAAACGTGTTGTAACTTTTGAACCATAACTGCTACTTCAAATCTGTTTACAGGAATGAAATTGTCAGAAAATGCTCGTGTTACTTGATATATCACACGACCCCCTTTCCATTAAAAAAAATAACTTAGATTCAAGATGGCCGATTTCACGATGGCGGCCATGTTTGGTATGTACCGTAAAAGATAGACCACCTCATCCATACCTTACTGGACTATTCAGATTTCCAAATTCCTGCAAGGTTTTCAAAAAAACAGAGTGTACTGTGACTTTGATTCACCCTGTATACAAACATACGATTAAATTGGAAATAAAATCAACAAGAATGAATTATTGCCAACGCAGATAAAGGGATCACATTTTCGTGTTATAGCATCATACAGGGATATAAACAACTAACGTACATTTTAAAACACTTTAGAGAAAACATACAAGGGTCGTACAAATGAAAACGAAAATTTGTGTGCGAGAAAAAAAAACAACGTGTAGGATCATACGTTCTTGTTTTCAACAATTGCGAAACCCCACGTGCAAATTGAACAACAGGCCGCAAGTGTTGCATCACGTGAGAAAGAACGACAGCTCGCGCTTCAAAGCTCTAAGCGTGATCGCTTCGTCCAAACAACAAAATGGAGTCAACCAAACAGGAACAGAGAGCAGTAATTTGTTTTTTGACATGTCAAGGAGTTTCAGTTTCCAAAATTCATCGTCGTATACAGAACGTCTATGGGAACTACTGCCTAACCTTCGCTCGTGTTTGGGCGCGGAGCAAGAGGTTTTCAGAGGGACGGTTGTCATTGCAAGATGATCAACGACCTGGGCAAGCAAACCGCACCATCACAGACGACTCCAGACCCAAAATTGTCGTTGTCTTAAAGGAAAACAGAAGAGTGACAATCGATGTCGTGGTTACTAAAACTGGCCTTACTCGTGGAACTGTTCACTTCATTATCAGGAACCATCTGCACTACACAATGGGTCCTGTAGTATTTGACATCACAACAAATCAGACTTCGTATGGCCACATTTGTTCTGATAAACGATGTGGGACCCATGTGCACAGATTTTTCCTGGTAACGGAGTGAACATCTTCGAATGACATCAGAACAAATCCCTGCAACATATGACTCGCTATGAACAGGAAGGAGAGAGTTTTCTCGACAGAATCGTTACAGGGGACGAAACTCGGTGCTTTCGTTTCCAACCTGAACGCAAATGTCAAAGTCGTCAATGGCAGAATTATGGGTCACCACCTCCGGAAATATCAAAAGCAATCGCAAACAGGTGATGCTGACAGTGTTTTTTGATCACAAAGGCCCGATTTCACTGGACTTTCTTAAAAAAAGCATCACAGTTAAGGCAGCACAATATGAGGAAAAGATTGAAGCTGCTGCATGCAACCATCAAATGCAAGCATCCTGGACTTCTTACAGAAGGAGTGCTTCTTCTCCATGACAATGGACATCCTCACACCTCGAAAGCAACGGTAGACCTCATCAAAAAGTTCAACTGGGAAGCCATGCAGCCTCCACTTTATAGCCCTGACTTTTCCCCACGTGACTTTCACGTGTTTGGGGATCTCAAGAAACATCCGCGGGTTTCAGTCAGACGATGAAGTGAAGGAAGAGGTTTTGGAATGGTTCCACACGCAACCGAAAGACTTCTTCCGTAAAGGAATTCCACGCCTTGTTACAAAGTGGGATAGATGCCTTAATGCATTTGCAGAGTAGTTTTAAATTCCTTGCATACGCTTTGGATAAAATAAAGAATTTTCGTTTTCATTTGTATGACCCTTATAGTAAAAAGCCCTATAGACTCTCAATTGAATCTCATTGAGAGCATAAGGGATTAGTGGATTAAACGATAGAGAGATGGGGATTCATCTCACCTGGCCAAGCTACGTGCATCAGGGAGAAGCTAAATTGATTTCTCCAATCAAGGCATCCATGCGAACTTAGGCTGGATAGGCTATAGTTGGCGATAAATTTCAGCTGGGGACGTTTTCTTTAAACGCTAAAACTGTATCACAGTTCCCACATTAATCACGCAGACAAGTATCCGTCGACGTCTCCTTTTTCTAAAATTTCAGAGTGCTACAGCACAACTAGCTCACAATTTAATTTGCACGGGAAACTTGTGCACCCGTGAGAGTTCTTGTTACCTTACTTTTTGAACCAGCCTCGTAAATTATCAATGTTCTAGTGTAATAGCATTGTTTAATCATCTTTGTTTTACAGAGGTTGAGTCAAAAGCAATGGCTGACTCGGGAAGAGTTTCATGAATTCTGGGTGAAAACCATTTACTGCAAGGGTATATCGCAGTTTATTAAGAGAAAAGAGTGGGAAGAAACGTCAGTACGAATTTGAATGCCATAGCCATTGTGCTACCTGCGTCAGCCAGTGTAAAAACATGCCAGAA
Organism: Rhysida immarginata; assembly: GCA_023313115.1. Lineage (NCBI taxonomy): Eukaryota > Metazoa > Arthropoda > Chilopoda > Scolopendromorpha > Scolopendridae > Rhysida > Rhysida immarginata. The sequence goes on from JAHWFO010072914.1 coordinate 14,181, forward strand.
AAATTGGTGATACGCGGGCTCCTTCGTCACTATTGGAAAAAGGGGCTGCCAAAATTTGCAAGGTGAAAGGACAGCGCGACAGTGGTTCTCCCGCTTTTCGTCTGGAGACGTGGGCCTGGAAGATGCGCCAAGGAGTGGAAGACCCAAAGAAGTGGATGACGCAGCCCTACGGCAACGAGTGGAAGCCAACCCAGGCAGCACCACCTGTGGACTAGTGGCGAACTCCGGGACATCACAATCGAGTGTAGTTCGACATCTGCATGCCATGGAAAAAATCAACAGGAGCTGCCGCGTTGTGCCCCACGAGCTGACGCCCGTGCAAGCACAACAACGGGTGAAGGTGTGTCATCAACTGCTGGAAAAAATCGAGGTTCTGCCACATCCAGCTTACAGCCCTGACTTGGCACCTCCCGACTACCATCTCTTTCAGTCCACGGCACACTTCCTGCATGGACGGCGCTTTGCCAATGTCAGTGAGGTTGAAGATGCCGTGCGTGACTTTTTCACCCAGAAACCGAAGGAGTGGTTTCGCGAGGGCATCCACCAACTGGCGGAGGATGGACACCATCGAGCATGATGGACTGTACTTTGAAGATTAGCAATGAGAGGTTCCTTTCTGGTGCCCATTTAAAAGTCTGCGCAGTGATCAGCCACTACTTTTGACTCAAACCTTTGTATAAGACAGATAAAGCAATCATGAAGATGAATATAACAAAAGAAATAAGAATGTTAACGGGACTACAATTCCTACCTGTCTGTATTAACGGGAGACTAATGTCATCTCCTAAATCCGTAAGGGTTATCTTCAGTGCTCTCTGGAATGAAACAAGCTCAATTATAATACATAAGAATTACTCCATGCATTTAGTGTAACAAATGTTTAAGTACGAGGCTCCACCACGTTGAAAGCTCTGCACAAACGTTTTTGAGCAGTCGTGGTAACAATTTTTAATTTCCTGTTGTGATTTTCAGGCTTTTAGGACGGCTCAGTCAGTTGTAAGAAGCTGCAGTCGAGACTTTCAGGTTAGCTTTTCTCCTTAACTTAGCCAATTTGAACACCCATCCCCAGCACTCGAGTATACACTGTCATATCACTGAATTATGACCACCCGCTTAGTAATGGGAGTAGCCACTCTTTGCCACTACAATTGCTGCTAGGCGTCGTGGCATGGACGCAAGAAGTGCGTGGTATGTGTCCGATGGTATGGCGGTCCATTCCGCTTGAAGCGCTGTCCACAGAGCTTCGAGAGTCATAGGTCCAGCTGCCATATATGGCGATCAAGGTGCTCCCACAGATTTTCGATTGGATTGATGTCCGGTGAATTAGCGAGCCGAGGGAGCACTCGAAAGTCATCGAGTGTTCCTCGAACCAATCCAAAAGGAGACGTGCCTCGTGGCAGGGTTCATTGTCCTGCTGGAACACACCATCACATTGGGGGAATATCGTGAGCATGTACAGGCATACCTGGTCTGCTACGATTGAGAGATAGCCACAGGCTTTCAAAGGGCCCTCTAGACGAATCAGTGGACCTAGCTGCGCCCCACATGTGCACGCTACCCCCCACCAGCCTGTTTTCGGCCCACAATAGCCTCCTGCAGTCTCTTTTTGTGGCGTTCACAATGCACTCGCCATCGCCCGTCAATCTTATGGAGCAAAAACCTTGATTTGTCAGAGAAGACGACCTCAGCCCACTCACCTGTGGCCCAATGGCGGTGCTCACGTGCACAGCCTAGGCGTCGTTGACGATGACCAACGGTCGACATGGGTGCAGCAACTGTGCGTCGACTGTCCAGGCCCATCTGTAGCAGCGTGCGTTCGACGGTAATGTCGGATACACGTCTGTTGGCCCACCGAGAATCTGATGGTCAGTCGATGGACTGTGGCTCTCCTGTCACCTTTTACGAGTCGTCGTAGGCGCCGCTCTCCCCGTCGGTCGACGGCTCGTGACCCTTTACAGTGATGGCGTTAGTACGCGATTTCTGTCCCTGCCGTCCACTCTTTGTACAGTTCACAAATCGCGCCGTTTCGGAGATGGTGCCACCCTTGCCACGATAGCCTATTATCATCCCTTTTCGGATGTCCATTAAATCCTGATATTTACCAGTCTTGAGGCTCGTGCACTTGCAGTTTGATGTTGGGGAATGTGTAATCATTGTTGGGGCGAGCAATGCATGTGCTGGGCATAATTCATTGATATGGCAGTGTACGTGAGACATGCAAATTTCTATGAGCTTTCTCAAACGTCACGAGTCTTTGGACGATCCTATTTTGCGCAGGTGTTCACATTACTTTGTCCAACCCCTGTACATTGCTGCTTAGAAATAAACAAAAAGTTAATTTATAAAAGTGAATGGCGTTCTTACATTATAAGTATAATAAATGAGTGCTTCCAGTTGTTCTTCCGCAGGTTTTTCAGGAACCTGAAATTGTTCTAGAATAATAAAAAAAAAAAAAATATCGTTATTGTTTCTGGATCAATAAAGCACCCACAAAAATCCTTAATTTCAAACACTCATATAAAGAATACATGGCATACGAGGGGCAATCATAAAGTCATTGCAATCAGCCGTAAGACTGAAAGATGGGGCAACGCTGCACGATGGTAAAGCCACATTTCCCAGGGCCACATGCTTTTCCTAACGATGGATGACTTGCTGGATGCCACTTTTATAGAAGTTTTCCTTTTGTCTTGGAAACACCTCCACGAAAACGGGTTCTTCTGGTGAGGGGAGAGAAAGAAATCGCGTAAGGGGCAGTATCTCGAGCCCCAGCTCCTCAGCAACACACATGGTCTCGTGTGCGGAATTTGCGGGCGTGTTGTCGTGCAGAAGTCCGACCCCTTTGGACACCTTGCCTCGCCGCTTTGATTTGATGGTCTGCCGTAACTTTTGCAGGAGTCCCAGTAGACAAACCCTCCCGTGATTGTCTGGCTTTTCAGCACATAATCCATCAAAACAACCCCTCATGAGTCCCAAAACAGTTCAACAGGACTTATCTCAACACCGCTCTTTTTGCAAACGTGGCACCCACTTGGCAACGACCTTTGTCATGCGGAGTTCTGTGTGTTTGATGTTGCAAACAGTGCCATGACTGAACGATGACCTTTTCCACGATCTGTTCCACGGTGATATAGCCGTCCACTTCGAAGTTCGTCTCCCACACATGTATGACTGCACTGGAAACGACGACTGTCTCATACGATGGGGCATTGTTACCATCAATGGCCACTAAACTCATAATGGATTTGCTTGGCGTTGTTCCCCTTCAAACGTAGGAACCTTATCATGGCTCGCATCTCCAATTTTCCGACAGGCTGTGCCATATTGCTTTCGACGCTCTTGTGGAGTTTAGCGGTACTGGATGTCGCTTCCCAGTGGCACCACATATTTTCAAAAGCGATCGTTCTTTCATGTTGATTCATGACTTTATGACCGCCCCTCGTACACAGAGAAAGAAGTCTTACTCCCTGAGGATCCAAGGCAAAAAAAGGAGTAACATATCAGTCTGCTTTAGCTTCAACAATTACAAGACAGAACCAAAACTTATTAATCGCTTCCGGTCGCATTGGATGCACACGAATGGGGTGCTTTGAAATGTAAAGTGTATGAAACCAATCCGCCCACTTTGCCAGTGAGACCGGTGGCTGGCATTTCCAGCATCTATTGTGAGTGGATGCCACCTCCGACCAGCCACTGCATCGAATGCAGGCAAGGTTTTTGTTTGATTACAGCACAGGTTCAATATGTCCGTCCGCAGCGTCAATGACATGTTGCAACCGTAGCACACCATGATCAATTGTTGCATGAAGCATTTCCCAGGGAATGTCTGAGACACGTCGTCCAATGCTGGCTTTCAGCTCAGGCAGAGTCCATACGCTTCGTTGATAGACCCATTCTTTCAAATATCCCCAAAGCCAAAAACCGCACGGGTTCAAATCTGGAGATCGTGGTGGCCACGCATCTAGAAAACTTCTAGAGATCACACGATCATCTCCAGAGTTGCCACGAAGCAGTTCCTTCACTTGTTGACCAATACGAGGAGGTGCTCCATCTTGCATTTAGACAGTGGTTTCCAATCATCGCCCTTCTCGCAAGGCAAGAATCACATGCTGTGCCAATAGTTCACAATACTGTCCACTTGTCGCAGAACATCTTACACGACCTCGTTGTGTCACTTCCTCAAAGAAAAAGGGGCCTAAAATAAAATCATCAGTGAATCCACACGATACAGTCGCATGTTCAGAATGCAATGGCTTTTCGTGCATGACACGGGAGAGTTTTGCGTGTTCACCACTCCTTCTAGGGTGAAATGTGCTTCGTCTGACCATAGAACGTTCCACGGCCGCAGATCATCAACAGTCATCCTCTCCAGATCTTGAGGTTTTAGCTGCTTTTCTAGAAGAATCTTGTATGGGTACGAATGTAGAATAGATCGCAAGACCTTTCGCATCGTGGAACGTGGGATGGACAATTCGCGTGGTATGGCTCGATCACTTCTTGCAGAATGTCGAGAAGAGGAAGCTCTGTCCACCACTGCAACAGCCACATCCTTAACAACTTTGTCTGTTATCTTGCACCATCCTCTTCCTGGTACGACAGCCAAATCGCCAGTCGATTCATGTTTTTTTATCGTTTTTCGCAACCGACTATCTGACACGGGCCCTTTTAGACGACAATATGCTCGAAATGCAGCTGGACTACTGCTATCATTCTGGTAAATCGTGTGTTCTTTCTTGCTTAAAGCCATGATCTTTTGTGAAAGCTTTTTACTAAGCAAATTTTATGGTACGTACCGAACATGGCCACCATCTTGAATCTAAGTCAATTTTTTTAAATGGAAAGGGGGTCGTGTGATACACCAAATAACATGAGCATTTTCTGACAATTTCATTCCTCTAAACAGATTTGAAGTAGCAGTTATGGTTTAAAAGTTACAACGCATTTGTTTCATTTTACAGCAGATAACTGAAGATGGCTTTCACTACGGAGGAGAGAATCGAGATCATTTTGATGTCTGGAGAACGAAGTTTCCGTGTCATAGCTGCAGATTTTAACAACCGGCATCCAAAAAGACCTCCAATTTCTCACAACACTGTCAGGTGCTTAATTAAGAAATTCCGAGAAACTGGGTCTGTGGTTGATAAGGATGAGACCACCTCAACAATGGTTTTGGCATCCTTCAACAGCCCACAACGCACCACACGACATTTGTCAGCAGAATGTGGAATCAGCCAGTCATTGATCGTACGAATCCTTCATGCTCATCAATGGCATCCATTCAAGATTCAGATACTCCAGCACCTAGCAGAAGATGACCCAGACAGACGTATGCAGTTTTGCATGTCGGTCCTAGAGCAACATCGACAAGATCCCTCTTTTGCACAAGGTATCTTGTTCAGTGGCTAGATGTTCAATTTCCTGGTCAATGGATTGGCCGACGTGGTGCTGTGGAATGGCCACCCAGATCTCCCGATCTCACACCACTTGACTTTTATCTGTGGGGTCATTTAAAGCAACTCGTATATGCAGAGAAAAATCAAAAACTGACACAATCTCCAGCAACGCATTGAAGAAGCGTGTGCCAGCATTTATGCGGAAATCCTTCTGCGAGTGCATGACGATTGGATTCAGCGCCTTCAAATGTGCCTTAACTTTTGAATCATAACTGCTACTTCAAATCTGTTTACAGGAATGAAATTGTCAGAAAATGCTCATGTTATTTGATATATCACACGACCCCCTTTCCATTTCAAAAAAATTGACATAGATTCAAGATGGCCGATTTCAAGATGGTGGCCATGTTCGGTACATACCGTAAAAGATAGACCACCTTACCCATACCTTACTTGAATGTAGAGATTTCCAATTCCTGCAAGGTTTTCGAAAAAACAGGGTGTACTGTGACTTTTGACTCACCCTGTAGATTTAAAATCTCCTTTGGTCATTCCACAGCGCTACATTTTCAAACTGGTGGTGAAAATTTGCACTATTTTTGCTTCTTTCCAGAATTCTCTGCCCCATGGTCTGAATAGACTGCATTTCAATTTGCATCATAATCGGTTCATTAGATTGGGCTCTAGGGGGCTCTGAGTAGGCAAACTTATTTTATAACTACGTCTTACTTTCCTTGTTGTGTTTTTTAAATAACAGTAATCAACCCTAAAGTGTTTCCACTGTATCTCTTGAGGGCATAAGGGATTGTTGGATTAACAGGCGGAAAGATAGGGATCGACATGGCATCCCCAAGTCAGGGGTGTCAGGGAAAAGCTGAATCGATTCCTCCAATCACAGGAGCTCACGGCGGGATAAGCAACTTTGTTTTGTTTACATCTGGAGCAACTCTCACTGGACAGAGAATAAACAGGTCTATCTTCTAATGCAGTGGCAGCTGAGTATAGTAATCACCAGGGATTTCGAAGCTAAAAAAGAGCTGTCCAGACATTGAGAAAAGGCTATGCGATTACATTGACTGTAAAACAGAGACGTTTGTAAAAGGAGACCTGGCAATAGCTTAAAAATGTGTAATACTTTTTCAGATACGGATAAAGACCATTACTCTATCCGTGCTTCGGATTCGAAGATGTGCTATTATTGACTCAGAGGGCGCTGCGTTAGTTTCAGTTTGAATGTTTTGCTTTCGCTTTTTCAAGTCACGTGCATTGCAACCGTCGAATCGACGGCGTCGATGAAATCAGACTTACGGCCGGTTGCAACAACGTCGGTTAAAACGACCCTAACTTTCGGTTAGTTAACTATCGGTTAAGTCCTTTAACCGGGAAATGTTACACCAAGCCTAGTTAAGTCTCAGTTAGCTAACTGGATGGAATATGAGTAACGAGGACTGTGATTGGTTCGTTTTGCTCCAATTAAACTTCCGGTCAACATGGCTGATTGTTTTCAATGAGCTGTTTGATAACTAGATTATCCAAATAGCGTATCAATTTAGCTGTTTGATAATTAGCTTATCCAACGAGTTATCCAATTAACATATCCATTTAACTGTTTGATAATATTAACTTATCCGTTTAGCTGTTCGATAATTAGCATATCCTGATTGCTGTTTGAAAACTAGCTTATCAAACTAGCTTATCCAAATAGCTGTTTGATAATTAGCTTATCCTAATTGCTATTCAAATCGCTTATCCATTTAGCTTATTCATTTAGCTTATCCCATTAGCTATCCAAACAGCTTATCCAAATAGCTGTTTGATAATTAGTTTATCCAAAGAGCTTATCCAAATTGCTATTCAAATCGCTTATCCATTTGGTTTATCCAATTAGCTTATCCAAATAGCTAATTCAAATTGCTTATCCAAATAGCTTATCCATTTAGCATATACAAGTAGTTTATCCATTTAGCTTATCCAATTAGTTTATCCATTTAGCATATCCACTTAGCTTATCCAAATCGTTTATACAATTATCTTATCCAAACAGCTGGTTGATAATTAATTTTCCAAACGGCATATCCAATTATCTTATCCATTTAGCTTATCCAAACAACTGCTTGATAATTAGTTATCCAAATGGCCTATTCAAAAAGTTTATCCAAATTTATTTGCTATTAAATATTTCAAGTACATTAACGTATCCAAATAGCTTATCCATTTAGTTTATCCAAATAATTTGCACAATTAGCTTATCCAATTAGCTTATTCCAATTAGTTTAAAATATATTTCTGTTTCGGAATGCCATTTTGCTTCACTAACCATGGACTTAAACCGTGGTCGTCGAGTGTTTAAGTTAAACCGCCACTTAACGTCTGGTCAAGCCCTAATCTCTCTTGATGCAACGCAAAAAATTTTAAACGGGACTTTAACGAAGAGTTAGTTTTAACTGACGTTGTTGCAACTGGCCGTTAACCGTATTTCTTAACTCTCTCGGGATTCAAGTGTACTTTGCTTTGTCGTGCAAATCTGCCTGACAATTTCGGCATAATTCATCATCACAGTATCGAACGCGGGACGACATTCAATGCACGAAAAGGAATGCTAGTAAATGGATATGACAGATAGATACAAGCATCGAGGTAAACTTTGCACTTTCTTATCGCCGATAGTTGTTTCTGTCATATCCATTTTCGAGCAGAGCAATTCCTTTCTTGTATTGAACGTCATCCCGCGTTCGATGTGCGATGCTAAACTATGCCGAGATTGCCAGGGAGAAAAAAAAAATATGTCGTTTTTTAATATTATTGTGTATTCAAGGATATGGAAGGAAAGTAAAGAAGTGAAGGGGGGACGTTTGGGTTTAGTAGTATGACATCATATAATAACAATCCGTTAATGCACAATGACGTCACGTACGAATTGTCTCTGTAGATGTGCTAACAATTGAACCAGATGGCGTGACAATCGAAGTTTGAATGGGAAACTGAAGGTTTGAATGCATTCGAATAGTAAACTGAATTCTACACGAAATTCTCATTACATACGTTTGAATGGGAAAATGAGGGAATGCCAGGTCTCCTTACTTTAACGGTCTCTGCTGTAAAAAGACAATTAGGATGCGCAGTTACTAGAGAAATGTGCCAGATAAAGGCTTTGTGCAGGATTCATGTTTTATAAATGAAACTCAAAATACAGCAAATTATATTTCTTTTCAGAATTCCCGTCCTAAAAATTTGGGTGCATGGATCATTCACATCTACAGGGCGTTTCTAAAGGTAGTTACTAAACGTTTTACACAAATTTAGGGGACACCGAAACAACAGTTTTTACCACAGCATTATCTGACCTATGGGGGAAAGAAGTGATGCAAAGTGCACACGAAGAAATGAGTATACAAAACTCAATTTTAGATTTTATTCAGCAAAAACTATTACTATGGTACGGACAAATGAAAGATTACCTAAAAGAATAATGGAATGGACACCACCAGGAAGAAGGAAGAGAGGTAGACCACTGCTCACATGGATACAGGGTATTCTAAAGGAAGATTTATGGGATAGCAGAGAAGAATGGGTAGGCTGAAGGCTAATTTCATGGGAACCAGAAAAATATATCAATCATTGTAAAACCACAATATACAGGATGTTTTTGAATTGAGTACAGATTTTTTTGGGAGATGATAGAAGAGGTCCTTAGAAGTATTTTTTGTCATATGAACGTGAGGGTCCCTGCAGCTCCGTTTACTTCCAATACTGCATTGAACAATCAAATGACACCGGGATGCAATGTGCGTTGGTAGGCCTAGATTATTTTATTTTTAACAATTAACACAAGCAATCTACTGTAATAACTTTTAAAGTAATTTCAAGGTGCACGTGCTTGGTTTCCTGAAGGAGGAGCTCCCTGGTCTTCTTGAAGACGTTCCACTAATGACCAGACATTTGATGTGGTTTCAACAGGATGGCGCACCTTCGCATTAGACAAGAGCAGTCAGAGATTACCTAAATGAGACATATCCTGGTCGTTGGATTGGTCGTGGCGGACCAGTTGCTTGTGTTAATTTTTTTTTATGGGGAAGCATAAAATCAATGGTGTACTCCGAACCCGTACATACCGAAGAAGAATTGGCGGCTCGTGTTGTCGCGGCAGCAGGTGACTTCAGCGACCGTGCAAATCAACCGTTTCCACGCGTACACCAATCCACCATAAGGCGTTGCGAATCGTGCTATGAAGCAAATGGCGGTCATTTCGAACAATTACTCTAAAAGTCATACAGTAGATTGCTTGTGTTAATTGTTAGAAATAAAATAATCTAGGCCTACCAACGCACACTGCGTCCCGGTGTCATTTGATTGTTCAATGCAGTATTGGAAGTAAACGTAGCTGCGGGGACCCCATGTTCATATGACAAAAAATACTTCTAAGGACCTCTTCTATCTTCTCCCAAAAAATCTGTACTCAATTCAAAAACACCCTGTATATGGGTCATTCCACGTCAATTCAGGCAGAAATTTTATAGTTTTGGCATTGACCTCTCGGATTTTAATGAAATTTGGTATATACAATTGCCCTAGGGAGTTAGTAATGAATGCCAAATATTATTATTT
>JAHWFO010072914.1:29178-51671 GCA_023313115.1 Rhysida immarginata
AAAAAACAGCTGTAGAAAGTTTAAGACAATCGGATATTACCACAAAATTTATATTTCTTAGGATACCTTGCCCATCTAAAGAACTCAAGCTCGAATAGCCATGCGATTGTGGCTTGGAACTTGAGCTTTAAAAATTAATATCTTCAAAACGGAGCAAAACGCAGTATTGTTTTTATGAAAGTATGTGGAAGATATTAATAATTTTTTAATGAAAAAAAATACCCATAAATAAAATATTTTTATTAAATTTAAATATTTGTGCATGCGTAATACAATTTTAAAAATTTCATATAGAATCTACAGTTAAAGAGCTTTCATATGCCACCAATCACATCTTTCTAAGTAAAATACAACCGAATTTTCAGTACTTCATAGATAAGGCCCCCACTCAAATTTCGAAAATTTTAAATGTCCGTAACTTCCATAAAAATGAAAAAATAAAATAATAATATTTGGCGTTCATTATCAACTCCTTAGGGCAATTGTATATACCAAATCTCATTAAAATCCGAGAGGTCAGTGCTAAATGTCTGCCTGAACTGATGTGGAATGACCCATATACACTGGTGAACAAAAGTTTGGGAAGTCGTTGTTTTCCATGAAATTTCAACAGTAGAAACTTAATTTTTTCTATGAGTTTATATGTAATAACAAGCAATAACATGCAAGTGACAAAATAAAGAAAAGTATATTTGCTTATAACTACAAGCATATTACATGCATTACCCTGGTCAAAAGTTTGGGGTATCGTCACAAAATAAAGCAAAACCAGAAAATAAATAGTGAATTAACAAGCAATCTGTGCTCCATTTGACTTAACTACGTCTAACAGCCGACCTGGAACTCATTTAAATAAACTAAGGATTACATTTGCATTAATTTTCTTCGCTGCATTCTGGATAGCTTTGATCAAAGCATCCCGACAACAATACTGCTGTTCAGCGTAAATCTCCTTGCTCATGAGGTGCCAAATGTTTTCAATTACGTTCAAGTCTGGACTCCGAGCCGGCCAGTCAAGAGTAGTGATGATGTTTTCCTGAAAAAACTTGGAAATGATGCGTGCTTTATGGATACAGGCGTTGTCCTGTTGCCATATCCAGGGCTTTCTACGAAATTTTTGCTTGCACCATGGAGATCTTGCAAGTACTTGGCAGCAGTATAAGTGCCTTCAACTACCTGGATTTTTAGCTCTCCAGTGCTGCAGACTGCCCCCAATACCATCACACCTCCACCTCCCATTTGACGCTTCACACGTTTAGGTTCAGACGTTTCTGTACCACGATGGTCCACATAACTGCATGTGTTGTCTGGCCCATCAAAACTGAAATGTTTTTCATCGGAAAAAACGACGGTTTCAAAGTTGGTGCTCTCCCGAATATGCTTCTCTGCAAATTGCAGCCTGGCTTGTTGTTGTACTTTTGTTAACGGAATTTTCTTCGCAATTACTTGTAGGAAAAGTTCCGACTTGAAGTTCTCGTCGTATAGTTCTCCTAGAAGCATCTAGTTGGAGCCCGAGTTGGATCCGAGAACTGTTGACCAGGTGGCCTGATGCAATTTCTACTCTGCAGTAGCGTTTAATGCGCGATTTTCCCCTGCGACTTAGAGCAGAAGGGCGACCCATTTTCTTCCCCGTTTTTCTGTTCAAATTTTTGACAATCCGGACAACCGTATTGTAGCCAACATGACACAGTTTAGCCACGACTTTAAAGTTCTTGTGCTCTTCATACAGTGTCTTAATTTTTTCTCTTTCTGCCTCAGTCAACATTTTGAAGCGTCCTTTACCACCAGCAATGGAAGGAAATCGAATAAAAAATTTTTATCATGATAGAATATCCAAATTTATCTCATATCCCGAACTTTTGACCAGGGGAGTTTCGATAGTTTGCTTGTAAGTAATAGGCAAATGAACTTTTCCTTACTTTGTTCCTTGCATATAAATGTTTGTTATTACATGTAAACTCATAGAAAAAATTAAGTTTCTACTGTTGAAATATCATGGAAAGCAACGACTTCCCAAACTTTTGTCCACCAGTGTATAAACAGGGTGGCCCAAACTTATCCAGCATAATTGTTTAGCAAATTGTATGGTTCAAATGGAACAAAAAATGTCCTATAAACATTACATCTAGTTTCGATCGTGTGTGAGATATCGACGTTTGTCTATTTTCTTTTATTTTATGTACAAAGAGACCTCCAATTGCAATTGGACGGATGCCTGGCCCATTCTGGTAGAGGAGTGCGAGACTGATTGAATGTCAATTATCGGACAGATGGATTGGTAGAGGTGGCCCAGTGGCTTGGCCTCCTAGGTCACCGGACCTCAGCCCATTAGATTTTTTTTCTGTGGGGAACACTGATGGAGGAGGTCTACAGCAATCCACCCACCACCACAGATGAGCTCACTGCATCCATTCAAGCTTGTAGTCAAATGATTACACCCAACCATATTGCGGCAGCTACCAGCTCAGTTGTCCGAAGATGTAACCAGTGCATTGGAGCTGGGGGCAACCATTTAGAGGGGCTTCCTCGACATTGATTTGTTACTTTCTTCTTATTCCTTGTATCATTTTAGTTTTGTTTTGTAGTTCAATGTGATGTTCTGTCAGTATGCAGAAAAAAAGTGATCTCTATACAAAAAGACAAACGTCGATATCTCACACAGGATCGAAACTAGATGGAATCTTTATCGACATTTTTTGTTCCATTTGAACCATACAATGTTCCTAAACAATTATGCTGGATACGTTTGGGCCACCCTGTATATAATATCAATTAGTTTACTCTCACGTGAAAACAATCCTTACAAAGCTGCTCAAAGTGTCCACCAGCCATTTTGATACGTGCAATGCATCAAAACATTCAGCCCCGTAAGTTGCCAAAGAGCCCTGGCATTTCACGGACTTCTTCACTGGCGACTGCAATATCGGCAACCAGCTCAGCAGTGATAGTGACAATGTGTGCAATAGAAGAGTGCCTTCATGCAACCCCACAGGAAGAAGTCAAGGGGTCTAAGATCCGGTGACCTGGGAGGCCATGCATCTGGAAGAAGTGTGTGGGCGCCCCATCATGTTAGAACCACATCCGCCTCAGAATATCCAGCGGCACATCCTCCAGGAGCTCGAGCAGCACAGTCACGTGCATTTTATTATCATATTTACTAGTGTGATCTCTTCTCCCCCCCATAGCCAGACAACGGTACGGTTCCAACCCCACATGCAATAGTTAAAGTTTGTTTTGGTGTCCCTTAACAGTGTGTAACATTTGGTAATTATCTTTAGAAACACCCTGTATACAGTTTTTCTATAAAAACAAAATAAAAGACACGTGATTTAAAGTCAAACTAATAAGATTATCTAAAGTTTCAAGTAAAACAGATGGAGGAAATAGTTTATGAATACCACCAAAATGTTTAGCAAAACTGAATCGTTCCGAACGCCGGCTTCTTCTGTGACTACTTTTTTTACTGAACGATCTGCCCGCCAAGTCATTATCCTGTTAAAAAAAAAAAAAAATACAAATATCATTTAACTTTTTTTTTTTTTTTTATACAGGGTGATTCCGAAAGGTAGGTCAGGAATCCAATACCATGTGCAGTTTGTAGCAGGGAACAATATTTTACCTATAAACATGGGTCCGGAAATGCATCCTTACAGAGATAATGCAACTTGTACAAGGTAGGAATGGATGTGCGTTATCCGGACGGCAATGTAAATTAGAATCTAAACATGTAACCCCAATGTCGTACAACGGATCGCTTGACTAATGCGAAGCTGGCGGACACGCATCTCGTCTACAGCTGGAAATATTGGAAATCGTACATTTTGCCAGATCAGCTAAGTGGACAAAATTTCCTGACATTCTTATGGTTTGCTGTTCCTGAACTGCTTGACAATGTGCCATTGTTAGTGCGGCAGCGAATGTGGTTTCAGCACAACGGTGCTCCTGCCCACTTCAGTCGGCAGGTCAGAGCTCACCTCGACAGGACATACCCTCAGCGATGGATTGGGAGGATGGCCACCACGGTCTCCTGACTTGACACCTATGGACTTCTTTTTAAGGAGCCACATCAAGCAGTTGGTGCATGCCACACAAGTCGACAATCCCGATGACTTTGTAGCTAAAATTGTTACAGCGTGTGGAGAAGTCAGTGATTCTCTGGACATCTTCACCAGAGTTCACGAGAATCTTGTCCGTAGACTAAACATCTGCATCGAGGCTCAGGGTCGGCATTTTGAACGCCTACTGTAATGTCATTCCTACCTCGTAAAAGTTTCATTATCTCTGTAAGGATGCATTTCCGGACCCATGTTTATAAGAAAAATTTTGTTCCAAACTGTACATGGCATTTCATTCTTGACCTACCTTTCTGTATCACCCTGTAAACAGTTCATGTCCTTGATTTAAAAAAAAAAACAAAAAAAAACTAACAATAAAAATAACTAAAAACTTGCTAAAATATGGAGATGATAATGTATTTTGTCAGTATAATTTTATTTTTTTTTATTTCTATCCTAAAAAATTATTTTCTGAATTCACATAACTGATTTGTATGTAAAAAAAAAAAAATTGTAATGTTGTCAATACTCCGTCTGAGGGAGCCACCATCAAAATGGAGGGCAAGCACTGCCAGCAACATCAAAGGTTCCGACACTATTGTCATTTCTTTCCATTTACATTCTTTGTTTATACGAGGGTGGGCTGAAAAGTAATGCCTCCATGGCTGTATCTTTTTTATTTGTTAACCGATTTTCAAAATTCTTTTTGTATCTGATACTCCCATTTCTCCTCTATGTAATGCACTATTCACTTTTCGACATAGTCCCCATCCCTTTCCACGCATTGTACCAACGCGTGACTAGTCGGGTGAACCCGTCGGAGGGGAATTCCGGGGTTGTTGTCGACACCGAGACCGAACGGCAGGTTTCACTTCGTCGTCAGAACGCAACTCGTGCCCCTTAAGGTGCTCTTTCCTCTTTGGAAAGTGGTGAAAGTCGCAAGGTGCAAAGTCTTTCATGTTTGAACTGTAGGCGCTGCAAACCCCTCTGATGTGGTACAATGCGTGGAAAGGGATGGGGACTATGTCGACAGGTGAATAGTGCACTACATAGAGGAGAAATGTGAGTATCAGATACAAAAAGAATTTTGAAAATCAATTAAAAAATAAAAAAGTTAGAGCCTAGGAGGCATTACTTTTCAGCCCACCCTCGTACATCTGGCTAATAAATTATGCAAAAGATATTTTGGAAACGCTTGTGCATGCGTAGTTAAACATTATTTAGTAAAAATGCTCTTATTTCAACAAATATTTAATATTTTAGTATTCTGATTGCAGGGTGTTGTCTCTGCTGTAGTTTGTCAAGTTTCCTGAAAATGGCATTGCATTGGGTTGAAAACCCTACATGTTATAAACAAAATACTAACGAAACATTTCGATTTTTTTGAAGAAATCTTCCTATCTCCATACAAATGAACACAGACAAGTAAAAGAAGCCTCATAGTCATATGCTACAGCTACAATGCATTTCAAGCATTATATTTTGCAGGGTGATCCCAAACACTATTTTTTTGGTTCAGTTTGTTGCTCATCCCCTATTTGCCTTTGGGACAAAAACCTTTGCTAAAATATATGAGGTGTAAGGTGCTCTTTATAACTCTGAAGTTTCAGGATAATTCGTCAAATATTTTTCTAGATATTCGACAAAACGTCTAAAATCAAAAGTGTCCGATTACTTTCGGGTACATAGTGTATATACACTGAGTGAGCATATTATGACCACCTGACATGTTTATGCAAATGCACGCACGGACGTCGTCACAATGTTGCTAGCGGGCCAGACCAATATAAAAAGGGAAGCCATGTTCCATTCTTCAACTATGGGTAAACGACGTGATTTAACAGCCTTCAAACGCGGGATGATTGTAGGTGCTCGGAGCTATGGAGCGAGTATCGGCGAAACGGCAGCATTCGTGGGGTGCTCGAGAGCAGCCGTCATTAAATTATTTAAAGACTGGACGGTGAGCCGGAAGACGGGGTCTGAACGTTCGCGTCATGGCTGCCCGCGGGTGGTTGATGATCAGACAGAACGGAGACTGTCACGACTGGTAAAGGATAACAGAAGGGCAACGGTCAGCATCAAATCACTCCATCTTATCCTCTGAATGACTTAACTAGGTTCCATCTGGCTTCTTGACTAGTTCAGTGTGCTTCCCCTGGTTACTTTCTGGACGAGTATGGCAGTGAAAGTGTTGCTTTCGGACTGCTCGTTTCGTTTTCCCTGCACTGTACGACTGTCGATTGTCGTAGAGTATCATTACAAACTTCTCATGGATAGGGTAATCATTAGGACTCGAAGCTCGTCGTTATCAAGTTTGTTATTCTTCTCCATTCAGGTAAGTTACTTCTTATGCTCAGTGGTTAACTAAATGTGCAGATGAACATGGAATCCGGGAAAAGAAAATCATATGATGTAGCATTCAAACTAAAAGCCATTCAGTATTAATTTTAGTTTTAGCCACTCAGTAATTATTAATTTTTGCAATTCAAAAATTTGTCGGAATTATTGCAGGATGACTAGCGATCGGGAAAACCAGGAAAAGTCAGGGAATTTTACAAAATCAGCAAAAACATGCGAAATCGGAACAAAAAATTGGTCACGGAAAATTACATGATCAATTGGGAAAAGCCAGGGAAATTTTACGCAATCGTTTTGCTAGACACGCTGTTATTGGGAATAGCCCTTAATGCCAAGTCTTAAATAAATGCCGGGTCTCGATTAATTGCTGGGGGCGTCCGAACCATTGAGACAAATAGACACCCGGGCCTGTATTCAAGATTTTACGGTATAGCTTCATTTGAGAAAGGCATTTTCTCTATAGACTCAGTTTTGTTGTCGTCTACTATATCACTAGATGTATCATCTGAAAACAAATCGGAAACGTCAATTACTTCTGATATGTCATGACATTTTTGTCACAGTCAATGTATTCGCTTAGATCGTGTTCCAACCAATAACAACTATTTTACCACCACAGTATGTAGAATAATATTTGGCAAATTACTTTAATTTTGTATCCAACTAATCACTAACTGTTTATACCGGGTGGGCAAGAAATAACGTGAGGTGTTCAGAGTTCACTAGCGGGAATTCTATTAGGCCAAATACTGTACATTTTGGTGTATATACTTAGTGGAACATGCAGTTTCGATTTCTGCAAAAAAAAAATAAAAAATATATTACCAAAAGTCGCCACAGGGGGCGCTTATTTCAAGAAAACAATGAATACATTTGCATAAGCGCGTTCCGTGTTGAGCAATCGTGACAATAAAAGGCAAGGCTGAGGATTTCCCATCATTCACGAACGAATGGTCTGACGATGACGCTTACTCTGCCTGACCGGGCGTTATTAGTCAAGTTGTTTTATCAGAAGAACGACAATGCAAGTGTTGCCCTTCGTGAATTCCGGCGATTGATAACGTTACGAAGAGGACCGATGAGCATAACTAACTTACGGAAAATGATTGAACGATTTGAATCTACCGGAACTCTAGGAGTGCAACCAGGCCGGGGACACAAACGAATCAGGCAGCAACACGTTGAAGAAATTGCAACTGCTGTTGTGGAACAGGAGAAGACTACTGTGCAGGGTACCAGCAGTGCACACGCAATAGCACGCCAAACGGATATCCCATATTCGACGGTGAGGAAAATATTGCATAAGATATTGACATTTTATCCCTATAAACTCACACCTGTTCAACAATTGCTTCCTGGAGATGAATGTACCCGAACTGACTTTTCGTCGAGATTTTTAGCACGTATGGAAGTGGATGATGCATGCCCATGGCAAATTTTATGGAGTGATGACGCACATTTTTATTTGAATGGTGATATCAATACCCACAACTGCCGTATTTGGGCTGCATCAAATCCACAAGTGTGTCTGCCAACTCCTATGCATTCACCGAAACTAACAGTATGGTGCAGCTTTACTGCTTCTTTCATCATCGGCCCGTACTTTTTTGAAGAAATACCTCCCCATGGAATGGTGACTTGTTCCGTCCATTCTGCCAGGTATGCCGATGTGCTTGAGAATTTTGTGATACCACGATTGCAGGAAAAGGGTTGTCTGGATTCTAATATTTTTATGCAGGATGGTGCACCACCGCACATCGGACGTCAGGTCCAGTAGATCTTGCGAGAACGTTTTTCAGACAACAGAATAATTAGTCGTGCATTTCCCACGGTATGGCCACCCAGGTCGCCTGATCTCAACCCTTGTGATTTTTGGTTATGGGGATATTTGAAAAGCCTTGTGTATCAAGCACATGTTCCTGACCTCTCAACCTTAAAGGATCAAACAGCGTTACATATCAGACTAATTAATGCAGATATGCTGTGAGCTGCCATAGGAAATGTCGTGTAGCGCACGCAGCTATTGGAACAGCACACTGGTGGTCATATTGAAACACATTTGGAATTAAAAATAAAACATTGTTTATTGTTGTTACTAAAGTTGGTTTGTACGGTATCTGTTCATTTGACAATTAAGTATTCATTGTTTTCTTGAAATAAGCGCCCCTTATGGCGACTTTTGGTACTTTTTTTTTGTTGCAGAAATCGAAACTGCATGTTCCACTAAGTATATACACCAAAATGTACTGCATTTGGCCCAATAGAATTCCCGCCAGTGAGTTCTGAACACCTCATGTTATTTCTTGCCCACCCGGTACTCTCTTATTCTGTATCCAAGGCCTCTTCATTTGTGTTCTTGACAAAGCCAAAAATAAAAGGCGAAACTGGTTGGAATTCTGTTTTCTTTCCCGCTATATGCATAAAACATAATAGTCGCATTCAATACCTTTCACTTAAGGGATAGTGACTTTGTCTTTGCTTTTGAAAAGCAAAGAAAATAGGTTTTCATTGTCAATGAAACCGCAAGTGAAAAGATTGCATCTAAAACTGCGTCAGTCATAAACAGCATGATGAACATATTGAAATTGTTTGAAAAATAATAAGTGACTTATTGATTGTGAAAAATGTTTTTTATTGTTCTCCATGGTTTTATTATTCCTTAATTTATAACCAAAGAAAATTACAATGTTAAATACGCCTTTAAATTACAAGTTTTATCGGTGGGCAATCATCGAAACGAGCGAAGCGGCGATTCGATATGGCTACCACTAAACCGGACATTAGTAGCTGTAAAGCCAGAAAAGTAAGAAAAGCAGAGGGGAAAGTGGGTACGGACTCGCTTTCAGAAAAGTGACTTTTGAGACTTCGCTTTCCTGAAAGTGACTTAAGCAAGACAAGTGAGAAAAACGAGAAAAGTTAAGAGGTTGTGAACGTGACTACTAAGCAAAGATAATAACATAATCTGATAATAATCATTAACAGATTAACATTAAAATACACAGCTCAATTTTTATCTTTACTCGTAAATTAGGTCACATTTGTAGAAAAACTCGCAAATTTCATTGGGAAAAAGTTTAAGAAGAATAAGAAAACGATTTTTTTTAAGATTCTGTCAACTG
Source organism: Rhysida immarginata (assembly GCA_023313115.1). NCBI lineage: Eukaryota > Metazoa > Arthropoda > Chilopoda > Scolopendromorpha > Scolopendridae > Rhysida > Rhysida immarginata. Next base: position 38,711 of record JAHWFO010072914.1, read on the forward strand.
ATGACATAAACGAGCCATATGATGTATTCTTCATCAACGTACGATTTTTTCCTCAAAACCTCTACAGAAATCATTGTGCGGCTTGTTTTTGAAAGAATAGCTTATCCGAACTAAATACCATAAATAGGTTACCCCTTTTTCTACTTACCTGGAAGTTCCAGTCAGTCAAGTTTAGGTCATCCATTTTCTATAGTTAATCCATGCAAAGCAAACCTAGCATACAGAAATTCAAAAAAAAGAAAAAAAAAAAAAAATTAAAAAAATGCCAATTTAAAACATCAAATTATACAGGGTGATTCATAAGTAAGTATACACTTTCAACGCATTATGAAACAGTGACACGAGGGTGGGCTGAAAAGTAATACCTCCAAGGCCATAACACTTTTATTTTTTAACAAATTTAAATTTTTTTTTTCAAATGATGGCTTGTTTTGTTCTCTTTTCAGTGCGTTATTCACTTTTCAACATAGTCCCCATCTCTGTCCACACACTTTTGCCAACGTGACACTAGTCGTGACATCCCGTCGGAGAAGAAGTCCTTTGGTTGTTTTCGACACCAGGATCGAATCGCGTCTTTCAGCTCGTCATCAGAGCTGAATCGATGTCCTTTAAGCGATTCTTTAAGCTTCGGGAACAAGTGAAAATCGCTGGGAGCAAGGTCAGGGCTGTACGGCGGATGCGGTAGAACCTCCACGAACTTCAGTCGCTGCAACCCTTCTTGTGTTTCTCGACTCGTGTGCGGACGTGCATTGTCGTGCTGCAGAATAGGGTCCATACCCTTCCAAATTCGGAGCAACCGGGCGCGAAGCTTCTCTAGCGTTTGCACGTACTGTTTTGAGTCGATCGTGGTTCCTGGTTCCAAGAAGTCGAGGTGGACAACACCGTGGAAGTCCCAAAAGATGGTCAACATGACTTTCCCTGCTGACTCGACAACCCTGAACTTTTTGGGACGTGGAGATGTTGCACGGCGATATTCAAACGATTGTCGTTTGTTCTCTGGGTCAAAATGATGGGCCCACGATTCATCCCCCGTGAGAATGCACTGCAGGAAAGCATCACCCTCACGCTCGTAGCGGGCCAACAGATCCTGGCAAACGTTCTTTCTCTTCTCTTTGAGTTCAGAAGTGAGCATATGCAGTACCCAACGAGCACACACCTTACGATATCCCAGCAACTCGGTTATGATAACGTGCACTCTCTCCTTGGAAATTTGGAGCTCTGTAGCGATGTCATATTGTTTAATTCGGCCGTTGGAACGAATCATTTGATCGACACGAACTCGTCTGTTGCTGTGATTGGTCATCCACTGCAGGGTTGATCAGCTAGGCTAGAGCTTGCCGGGTTTCGTTCTTTCACTAGTCTTGCCCATCTTCTCACTGTACTGACGTCAAAAGTTGCATTGCCGTATACAGCTGTCATTCGGCGATGAATTTGGACAGGATCGCAACCTTCAGCTGTCAAAAACTAAATCACTGTGCGCTGTTTCAACCCGACTTCCATGTAGGTCGCCATTATGTTTCATTTTCAGCACACTACACCATCTAGTGACATAAAGTGTTTTTGAAAGAGAACAAAATAAGCCATCATTTGAAAAAAAAAAATTTAAATTCGTTAAAAATTAAAAGTAATGGCCTTGGAGGCATTACTTTTCAGCCCACCCTCGTATTTAATGGTTAAAGTTTTTTCAGAGACAGTCACAGATGTTCTATGTGTGAACCCTTAGTCAGGAGACACACATCGAACCGGTAATCCATTCCCCCTAAACATGCGAGTTAGAGTATCTGAATCAACTGCGGTGATACAGGAAGTGATATGCTGTTAAGACTCTGCTAGATCTACTGAAAGGGGAGGGGTAAAAAGTCACATGGCGTCAGGTCTGGGTTTCTGGGTGGCCATTGGGTCAGTGCAATGTTGTCGTAGGCGCTTAGTCCAATCCATTAATGAAAAAGATGTTCATCGAGGTAATCTCGCACGTTGCTTGCTCTGTGTGGTGGTGCACCATCTAACGGCAAAATAAAGTTGTCACCGTCTGTCTGCAACTGTGGCATCGATCGTACGTTTAACATATCCAGAAAATAGCTTCCCGGGACAGTTTTCTCCTGTACACTTTCTTTTTCGGCACAGCACCGAAAACATTTACCTTTGGGGAATCTCGCACGTGTTGCACTGTAAATCTGGGATTCTCCGAGCCCCAAAAACGCACCTTTTATTTGTTTACTTTACCACTCGCGTGAAATGTAGCTTCATCGGTGAAAATTAATTGAGCGGTAAAATTGTCATTTTCAAAACGGCGCTGCATTTCCACACAAAAATTCAAAGCGCTTTGTCTTATCAATGTCGATGTGATTTTGTAACATCTGCACTTTGTACGGAACCATTTGCAGTAGGCTGTGGTTATTCTCCAGATAGTAGGCTGTGAAACCTGTACCTCAAGACTCACTCTCCGCGTTGATTTTCCCGAACTACGTTGAATAGCGTTGCGAAATTTATCGACGACTTCTGCCAATAACTCAGTCGTCTTGGCTTAGAAACCTTGCACAAACAGCCTGTAGTTTTCAAAATTTTTAAACCAATCGTAAATGGATTTCCTAGTTGGAGGTTGTTTTCGAAATCGTGATCGAAAATGCCGTCGAACAACGGTGACAGATTCAGTTTTGCTCAAATCAAGAACATAATGATTTCCCCACGGCAATGTTCTCTTCAAAAGTTTATCACAAAGGTCGACAGATAAAATAGCAGAGCAAACTTTTGTCATTGCCATTCCATTACTTCGTCTTGATGTTGATGACCTGGCCTATTTGCACAAGGAATGGAATTGTTGCACAATAATGTTAGATCTTGTGTAGATCTTTTACAACTTACCTGCCATTGGCATTGTGATCCCCATCAACCATACAGCTCACCCTTGGCACCTATGGAATTTTATCTCTTTGGCAAATCGAAGAAAAATCTACAGAGCAGACAATTTTTCAGTGACAACGAACAGACAGACGAACTATTGAAATGGCTTAATGAGCAGGACTCCGCTTTCTATTGTCCGAGAATGGAAACCCTGATTTTACACAATGACAAATGCTTGAATAACTTTGGTGATTAGTCGAAAAATAAAGGTATGGTGCTGAAATTATGCTGACCCACGTGGGCCCACACTGAATCCAGTCCGTGTCCGGAAGGACAACCAACGCGAGATCGACTCCAGAGTTTGTGGACTCGATAAGGGGAATGAAAATCAACGCTTACGAAGTTTGCCAGAGGGAAAAACAGTGTTTAATACTACTTACTTACTTACTTTTCAAACCCGCTTATCCGTTAGGGTCGCGGGGGCAGCAGCCCTATGGAGGATTTCCAGCGATCGCGATCTTCTGCCATCAGATGCATGTCCTCCCTGGTAATACCCAAGCGACTCGAACCCAGATTCTCCATGTAGTCTAGCCACCTGGTTCTAGGCCGACCCCTTGGTCTCTTCAGCACCCAATCCCATTGTCGTTTTACCCATTTCTCCTCCTGGATAAAGGCATGCGCTGCCCCCGACCATTTCCCCAAGCGCATAGCGAGTGCACTGGTGGGGCTTCTCAGAGGCATTGCTCCGAGATAACAGCCGGGAGACTGTCGACTATTTTTCGAACGAGAGCCTCTGCCTAACTCCCGAACGCGGGTGACTTTAACCTGCGCCACACCCAATGCAGTATGAATTCTCTCATTCGTCGACATCATGAGATATATGTTTGTTTGGATACTCTTCGTCTCACTTCTCAACCATGACCTTTCTGGTAAGGGTGACCCTAAAGTAGCTGTGCTACAACCAGTATAGCTCACAGAATCCCTGAAGCACCCAAACCCCTGACCCACGGTAAGGAGGCATCCACTCAGGGGGTGTTTAATACTAAATAAACTTAATTCAACTAGGAAACACAAATGAAAATTGGGGCCCCACACTTAAAACAAATAATTGTAATGCATATAAACAAATTACAAACTAATTCAATAGTAGAAATTGGCTCATTACAATGCTTTCTCTCATTGAACACACACTAGATCATAATCTTAACGAGTATGTCAAGACAATTCTTAAGGGTGACTCACAATGGCAACAACGTCACAGTAATGGTCCGTTTTGACCTGCACCTATAGCAATATCAAATATCTTGTTTGCTCATTTAAAGCATATGGCAGGGAGTCGTACATCCAACTCACATTAGAAGTATGGGGAGGAATTTTAGCTGCTGATGCAACTCATGTCACAGTCGTTTGCCCATGCCACATAAGCAGCACTCCAGACCACGTCAATATCAAACGTAGTACCCGTGACGACCCTTGGCCTCTAACTCACAATGGCTCAAATGCATTGTGTGCTCCTTTTACAAAACAGGGAGGAGCACCGTAACCCCTGCGAACCGTGACTGGACAACCTGCATGCAATAATCATGCAATGCTAACTATAACTGGGAACAGTGACTTAGGCAAGTGATTTATCGCACAGTAAATAAAATTGTGCATATCCTGTTTGCTCAGTGTTTACAAAAAAACCCATCTCAGCTATATCATCTGCCAGTCTTCTATTGTTGCCATTTTGTCTGAGTGAGCAGCCCTTGTTTATAGGAGGTCTTACATCAGGTCTTTAAAGGTCAAACTTTTTGAAACATCGAGATAAGATTCAAGGAGCATTTGGCACGTAGGAAATTTGGCAGGAGTAACCAGTCAGCAACCTAAGGCTTGAGCGGCTATTGGGTGCGTCGGCAGGTGGCGGATAGCCGGTAATCCTAGGTTGTTAAACTCAGGACATCCCCAAATAACCAATAAGGGGGCGCAGACCAACTCCCGAACCCAAGGTGTCATGCGACCTGTGCCGATGGGTGGATGGCACTTCGGTTAAAGTGTCTCTCACGGAGCCTCCTGTCTACCTGGCGACATTCAGGAGTATTTTGCCTTATCCCAGCATGCAGGCACTCTTCGGATGGACCGTCAATCCTGCGTTCTTACTACCGTTTATGGAAAGTAAGATTTTTACCTTACCTGAGGACCCTTCAGGGAATCAGGACATTACAGGTGTCACCATTGAGGTTGTAATGACCTCAGTCGAATCATCTGAAACTGATAAGTTTGCCACTCCCAAACCTGAGGCGCCACCTGCTGTAGAGCGGGAGACCTCGGGTGAGGGCAGCGGCAAACCTCTATCCAAATCACTTTCTGGGGCAGCTAAACGCCGTAAATCCAGAAAAAAAAAGGTTGGAGGGCACAAAGGCCACAACGCCTAAGGTCGGCCCTCAGCCATCTGATAGGGAGGTGCATACCCCGACCAAAAGACCTCGGCCAGTGGGTAACACTCCTTCATCAGATGGTAAGAAGCTTTGCAAAAGACCCAAAACTGGGAATTTTCGCGAAGCTCTAACATCAACCAAAATGGCAGTAGTTCTGGAAGGCTATCCAGACAAGCAGCTCAATGAGCAGCAGTTGGAAGCCTTCCAAGAGCTACTGATGAATTATATGGAGGAAATGCCTTCTGGCACAGGACCCCAATTTAAGTACTGTCGTCTGGAGGCCGAAGCTATAATTTTACTCTGTGCCGACCAAGACACAGCTGATTGGCTGACTACTATAGTCAAGCATATCACTCCCTGGGAAGGACAGGTTCTCTTGGTTGGTGAGGCGAAGACAATCGTCAAAACCACCAAGATTATCTTGAAACTCCCAGTCATGTTCAAGAAATAGAATGATATCCAGAATAAGGACATATCGCCTACACAATGGGGCATCCTTAACCTCAAACTTGAGGATCAAGGAGTAACCATTGTGTTATCCATCCCTGAACTGGATGCGAGGATTTTGAGAGGCAGGTGGTTTCCCAGATCCAAGCTAAGGTTATAGGGAAACCACCTGATAAGACATCATCTAATGCTGAAGTGCCTGCAAGCAAATCTTCAGCATAAGAAACTGGCTGTCGCCAACCTCAGCAACATTTTCCTAGCTGAGGACATACAAATTGCTCCGATTCAGGAGCCCTGGATTTTCAAGGGCGGAATCAGAGGTTTGTCTAACTGTGGAGGTAAACTAATTTATGATTTTAAATGTTCATCAGAGTCCACAACAGGCACCATACCGAGCGTCTAGCTGCCCTGAATGATCGTGACTGGCGACACCTGGGACGAATGATTCAGAGAGACAGGAGCGCAACAGTGCAGCAAATCACAGACCAGTTCAATACTGGCCGCACTAGAAACGTCTCTCCGTGGACAATCCGTCGGAATCTGCATGCCCTCGGGTTTGGCAGCCGTCGCCCTACACGGGTGCCAATGCTTACCCAGCATCATCGGCCACTCTGGTGTGCATTTGCCACCGACTATCTTGGCTGGACTCTGCAACAGTGGCGTAACGTCATATGGTCAGATGAGTCACGATATCAACTGTACCACGCTGATGGGAGGCACCGTGTGTGGCGCAGACCTCACGAAACGATGGATCCCGCATGCCAACAGGTGGTGGTGCAGGGTGGTGGGGCGACAATGATGATCTGGGGTGCATTTTCCTGGTTTGGAATGGGCCCTCTGGTTATCCTGGACCAAACGTTGAATGGTCCACGGTATCGTCAACTCATCGGGGACCATCTGCACCCGTTTTTGACATTTCAACACCCTGACGACGTAGCAGTCTTTCAAGAGGACAATGCTCCACCACACCGCTCCAATGTTGTCCGCGAATGGTTCGAGGAGCATGCAGGAGAGGTCCAACGACTGAGCTGGCCAGCCCGGAGCCCTGACATGAATCCCATCGAGCATATCTGGGATGCTGTTGAAGTCAGGCTCCGGGCACTGGATCATCCACCCACGAATGGGCAGCAACTATCTTTGGCTCTGCAGACTATCTGGTGTCAACTGCCTCCAGAAGTGTACCAGGGACTTGCAGGCACACTACCACGCCGTATTGCTGCACTCCACAGGGCCAGAGGCGGCCCAACCAGATATTAAGTAACTATCCCATGAGTTTTGTTAACTCAGTGTATTTAATCAAGGTAATAAGCCAACCTTCATTACTGCAGTAAGAAGGGAGGTGATTGATGTTACTTTTGGTTTTTCCACTTTGCGGAAATGGATTAGAAAATGGCATGTAGATGAGAAACCTTCCATGGAGGACCATCAACATATCCACTTTTGTTTCATTACTGGTACAGACTGGGATAGAACGTTTGGGGATCCTAAGCAGACTAATTGGGTTCAATATCGCGAGGACGTTCGTTCTGCGATTTCCAGTCTTCCAACCAGAATCAATGACACTGTTGACCTAGAGCTTTGTGTAAATGGGTTACAGCAGGCCCTGGTACAATCGTATCATAACAACTGTCCTCTGCTGAGGAAGCGATGTAGATCCCACTGTGCTTGGTGGAACCATGATCTCTCTCCACAGAGACAAAGAATAAGGAAGCTTTTAAAGAAAGCTAAAAAGACTAATGAGTGGCAGGTTTATAAAAATGCCCTCGCTGATTATAATAAAGCTGTTAGATCAGTTAAACGTACTCCATGGAGCCAGACTCTATAAACTCTTGAGATGCGATAAACCTATTATGGTTGGCACTCTCAAGAAATCTAATGGTGAATTCACCAGTAACAGTAGAGAAGTCCTTGAGACTCTTATTACAACTCACTTCCCAGGCGCTGAGCTCATTGGTCCGTTGGATTCGGTGTATCTTGACTCCATGGTCAGGACATCGCGGACTGGGTGGGCTGCTGCTGGTGAAGTAATTACTCGTCGTAGGGTCATTTGGGCAATTAAATCCTTTGATCCCTATAAATCACCTGGGCTGGACGAGATCATTCCGGTACTTCTCCAGCAAGTATCAGACGTAATCTCGCCGATCCTGTTTAATTTTTAGGGCTAGTTTAGCTCTTCGTTATATTCCTAATCTCTGGAGGCTGGTCAAGGTGATTTTCATACCGAAACCCAGTAAGGGTTGCTATGACTTACCAAGAGCTTTCGACCCATCAGTCTGTCTTCCTTTGTGCTTAAGTGCCTTGAGAAGATTATTGATGGACGAATTAGAGAAGATTTTGGGACTCTTGGTCCCTTCCCACCTCTCAATAGCGTCAGTTGCTGGCAATCAGCATTAGAGGGAGGTAGTGTGTTGTGCTTTCGTCGGTTTTTGATTTGGAGGCTTTCGGTGACGATGCTATGGTCGTATCCGTACACCTAGGACTCGACACCAGTGTTCGTGAAGTCGGGGTCACTTTTGCTCCGCCGTCAGCAGCTTCGGCACGAATTTCGCCGCCACTCTCTTCATGGCCAAATCTTCGGTCAGAATGGAATGTGCCGAAAACGTACTGATGCCCACCTCTTCCGCAACTTCTCAGATAGTCACACGACGGTCCCGCATCACCACAGCGTTCACTTTGGCAACAACCTGGTCATTTCGGCATGCTGATAGCCGACCGGTTGTACCAGTCCTTAATCAGTGTGATGCCCATAGCATCGTCACCGAAAGCAGTCTGAATCTTCCGGATGGTTTCCACCTGGCTGTCGCCCAGTTTCTGGCAAAATTTGATGCAGTAACGCTGCTCCAGTCGTTACGTCATTTTCCTTCAAATCAAAAACCGACGAGAGCGCAACACACTACCTCCCTCTAATGATTATTGCCAGCAACTGATGCTATTGAGAGGCGGGAAAAAATTCACGCATACGCACAAAGGTTCAAGGTCGGCTCATGCAAGCGCGCGCGATCCAAATCCATCAGGTTTTCGCAAAAAAAAAAGAACTAAAAAAGGTCGGATACTTTTTTCACATGCCTCGTACGTTTCTGGGATTGACAAGCTCACTATTTGTGATCTTGTACAAACGGCTCTGTATAAAGTTCAATCATGGTGCTTAGAGCGGAATCTAAGGGTTAATCCCTCGAAGACCACTCTAGTTCCTTTTACAGGCCGAAGATAGACCATTTCTTATGATCTCATACCAACTCTATTCGGTGAGAAGATCATTATGAGAAATGAAGTCAAATACTTAGGGGTTATCCTCGATAGTAGGCTGACTTGGAACCAACATCTTGATTACAAGATTAATCAAGTTAAAGTTGGACTTTACCGTTGTCGTAGAGCCCTTAGTAAATCATGGGGTCTTACTCCCAAGATGATTTACTGGTTACATGTCGCGGCGATTAGACCTATTTTGACATACTGTGCTCTAATTTGGTGGCGTAAGTCAGAGCAGTTAACCGTTAGAGCCAAGTTGACCTCTCTTCAAAGATTGGCGTGTTTGAGTATAACGGGTGCTGTCTCTACCACGCCAACCAAGGCTTTAGAGGTTATACTTTCTCTGACTCCACTTGATATATATATCAAAGGTGTAGCTAGGAAAAGTTCATATAGACTGAGTAATCAAGGGCTATGGGTGGACTTCCCTGGGGTGAAGTCTCACACTTTCATTAGCCAGGTTCTAACCAGTCATATTCTTCAGATGCCTTCTGATATTACAGTTACTCAGACCCTCCCTGAGCCCTCGAGCAAGGTAATAATTGACCCCGTGGCAGGGCCGGATAATATGAGTTGGCATTTCCCTAAGGGGGCCATCATCTGGTATACTGATGGCTCTCGTCATCACGGCCTATCGGGCCTGGGTGTTTATTGTGGCAGCCCCAAAACCCTCCGCTTTCGTCGTTTGGGTCATTGGGCCACTGTTTTCCAGGCTGAGATATTTATTGGCCATTATTTACTGTCTGGAGATATGTACATCGTCGTATCTTCATACTCAGCGACAGTCAAGCGGCCCTTAAAGCCATCAAATCTTCTAGGGTTAATTCTAAACTTACCCTGGAATGTCGACAGCTCCTACAGGACCTTTCTTTTCACAACAGTGTCACTTTGAAATGGGTTCCTGGACATAAAGTGTTGTTGGAAACGAGGTTGCAGACACCTTAGCTAAACAGGGTGCCAAGTCTATTTTTTATTGGCCCCGAACCTTTCTGCGGTATTTCCAGACAAACTGCAGTTAGGGAGATAAATACTATCTCTCATCAAGAAATACCACTGATCAAAAACATGCCAGACTTATGATTAAGAGATCTTCTCCTAGTCTAACTACAGGCATTTTACAACTTAATAGAAACAAAGTACGGATCATTATCGGTTTTCTTACTGGTCATGACTTACACTGGAGAATGGGAATCCTTCGGGAAGAGCCACTATGTTCGAAGTGCGGTTTGGCGGAAGAAACAGCCTACCACATTCTTTTTGACTGTGTCGCTCTGACACATTTTCGTCACTTCACGGTTGGTTTAACCTTTCTTGAAGATATCCACTTGAACCCCGTAGGCAGCTTGACTCGCTTTTTAAGTCTATCTGGCTACCTTTAGGTGGTCTAAGTTTTCTTTTTGGGTATGGCGCAATATTACGAGGCATGTTTTTTAAGTAAGTACCGTTTTGGAATTAAAAAAAGACGTGCAAAGATATCGCAATAATTTTATTTTTACACGAAAGCCTGTACCTTAATCTACTTTTCTACATAATTTCCGTGAATATTGAGGCACTTGTCATAACGTGGCACCAGTTTTTCAATACCCTCCTCATAAAATTCTGCCGCCTGACTCGTTAACCACTGTATCACAAATGTTTTGACTTCGTTAACGTCTTGAAGACGCTGACCACCCAGGTGTTTCTTCAAGTGCAGGAACAAATGGTAGTCGCTGGGCGCCAGATCAGGGCTGTATGGAGGATGATCTAGAGTTTCCCATTTAAAAGATTTGATGAGATCTTTGGTCCGATTAGCCACATGTGGACGGGCATTGTCATGCAGCAAAACGATACCCTTACTCAACTTGCCACGTCTTTTGTTCTGGATTGCACGACGCAGATTGTTCAATGTCTCACAATAAGACGCTGCATTGATTGTCTCGTTACGAGGCAGAAACTCCACTAGCAATACTCCTTTTCTGTCCCAAAAAACTGTGCACATGATTTTCCGGGCAGAAATTGTTTGCTTAAACTTCACTTTTTTGGGTGATGATGAATGTCGCCATTCCATGGATTGTTGTTTCGATTCTGGTGTGACGTAGGCCACCCATGTTTCGTCACCAGTAACAATTTGGTCTAAAAAATCTTCACCTTCACTGTGGTACCGCTCAAGGAAAGTCAATGCACTGCCTAAACGTTGGGTTTTGTGCAAATCCGTCAACGTTTTTGGAACCCAACGTGAACACAATTTCCGGTAATTCAAGTTCTCGGTCACAATGCGATACCAAACACTACGAGAATATTGAGGAAAGCAGTCGCACAATGATGAAATTGTAAAGCGTCTGTTTTCTCTCACCTTTTCGTCCACTTTCTGCACCAAATCTTCATTAACGACCGAAGGACGCCCACTCCGTTCTTCATCATGCACATTTGTGCGGCCATCTTTAAATGCTCTCACCCATTTCCTTACCATTCCATCACTCATAATGTTTTGTCCGTACACTTCACAGATCTCACGATGAATATCGATCGGTTTTACGCCTTTAGCACTAAGAAATCGTATAACAGCCCGTACTTCACAATCGGCGGGACTCACGATTGTCGGAGGCATCTTAAACACTCAGTAAACAACGTATACAATGAAGAATCAGACTGTAATGGCGTCAGTGCGTAGACAAGAGATGTAGTTAACCAGCGCGCATGCGCGGAACGCCGACCATAGCGGTGTGGCGGCGGAATCGCAAAACGGTACTTACTTAAAAAACATGCCTCGTACTTAGAGGAATAAGTGCCTTTGCGGTCAACTGCCTCGGCTGTTGACTGACAACCCGCTTATAAGATAAGATAAGATAACCAGTCAGTAATGGCCAAACACTCTTTGGAAACTAGCCACGACTTTTCTATAAAAAATGTAAAATTGATAAAATCAATAAATAAAAAACAACTTCTGGATGCCTTCGAAAGTTTAGCTATTCACAGAACAGACAAAAAATTATTATTACTCAACGTCAGGTCCTCTGCTAGTGATTTCATAAAGATGTAAAATTCTTGTTAGTCAAAATAATCAATGTAAATTTTAATGTGGTTAAATAAAATTTTGAAAATTATTTAAGAAAAAGACTTATTAAATTTAGTAAAATTTTTAGTGAAATTTCATCACTAATCTAGTGATGGCGCTGTTGGAAGACTTGCCAACACTGCAGTACACTGCTCCTGTAAAGAAGATGCAAATTATGTACAGTCAGGGATGGATGAAATTTTCATCCATCCCTGGTACAGTGGAATTTTTACAATGTTTGGCATTCTTCTTCTTCTTTTTAGGTCCTTTCTCCCAGGTGGTGGAGTTGACCTATTGAATGGGAGGAGGACACTATCTTAGTGAGGTTGATAAAAGTTTAATGTGAGCTTTAGAGAGGAAATCTTTAGTACAGGATAGGATAAACCACCATTGAGATCTCATCGCAGGATTGATAAGGAGGACGGAATTGAGCGAGAAAGGGACATTACGCGCTATGAGGAGACGCCTAAAAGAGTTTCGATGAATAGAGTAAAGTGGGCATTCTAGAAGCATGTGTTCTGAATTTTCCACAGTCCCACAGTCGCATAGGGGGGGAGTTTATTAAGCCAAGTCTGAACAAGTATTGTTTGTTGGAATAATGACCTGATCTGAGACGGGAGATAAGCATCAAATCCTGTTTGGATAGGATTATAGGCCTGACCAGTGGGCCATCAGGCACGGCAGTTAGAATCATCCTTTTTAGCTTCTGCCCCAGAGAGCTTGGGTTTCTCCATTTGCTTTTCCATACGTTGAAGAGTTCTTTTGCTAGATAAGGCTTCAAAACTGGAATGGATGCAGTTATGAATTCAGAGTTTCTGACCCTGTTTTGCTAAGAAATCAGCGCAGGTGTTCCCCGTTATGCCACTGTGCCCTGGGCACCAGATGAAGGAGACCTCAATATTTGACTGCTGTAGGACAAGGACACTAGTTTGACATTACATCAAAAGTTAAAAGTAGTGATGTCAAGATCCGG
>JAHWFO010072916.1:0-25428 GCA_023313115.1 Rhysida immarginata
GCAATTAGGCGTTGGATTCCAGGAGAGAGTTGGATTCGATGAGAAGGTTTTTTCTCTGATGGATACTTACTGACTTCTATGGCACTGTTAATACATCTGGTGATGTCATCAACAAGTTGATCGATGTCCTCTGTACAGTAAGCAACGTCGGCTTGGTAGCCATAGTCCTTAAGAATATCTTTGTAGAGCCTCCAGTCTTGATGATGTACGAGTTCCTCTCGGAAATTTATGTCAACATTGTCAAAGTACAACGCCACAGGCTTGTGGTCAGAAGAAAGGTCATCAATCGTGAAGATATTGTACGGTTTGAAGAAACCCTTCAAGAGCGAGATGTCCAAAACGTCACTACTAGGGGAGTGGTCGCAGTAGTAGGTGTCCTCCACAGGTCCAGCAGCGATGATATCATCTCTACCTTGTATGTACCTATAGAGAATCATGCCGTTGTAATTCTGCGTTCTGGAGTTCCAGCTTGGATGCTTGGCATTTAGGTCACCAGCCAGGACGACTGGGGTGTCACCACTGAAGAGTTCATCAAGCTCGCAAGTGTCAAGATAATGCTTATGTGAATTGTAGAGCGCTGCGAACTTCACTTCACCACAGGAGACGTCATTGATAATGATGGAGGCTGATTCCATACATGCATAAGACTTGGATACTAATTCTTGGTGTTGAATTCCCCTCTTAATGATGATCGCAGCGCCCCCAGACGCACATCTTGCAGCATTTGAAGCCATTCGATCCTTACGGTACACACAATAGCCAGGTAGCTTGAAGTCTTGGCTTGGTTTGAGGTGAGTTTCACAGAGGAAAGCCACGTCAATTTCGTGATTTATCAGAAAGTTGTGAAACTCGATACGCTTTCGGGGAATGCCCCTAGCGTTCCATATCATGCACCGAAGTTCACCTTTGTTGATTACAGTATAACGTTGTGCAGCCATACTAAAATTAGTTGGTCGTAAGGTGCCCACTCAACTGTGGGTAACTTTTGCCTGGATTAGAAAACAGATTAAAGATACAGGATACACACAAGAGGACATAAGCCTTTATATACAGAAAATATGGTACAGAATGTGAACATGATTGGATGAAGAAATAACAAATAGTAAATAATATAAATTGTACAGTGGCGACATTGAAAGGAGAATGGTTGGATAAGGAACCAATAACAATGAAATTATAAGGAAACCTTGAGAGGAAAATTAAATGAAATATAAAGGAAAAAACAAAATTGAAAACGCGGACCTAGAAGAAGACTCATCCGGAGTTAACGTAAACTAAGGTATTAATAAAAAATGGAAAGGAAAGTAAATATACAAATTTGAAAAATTACAAGATATCGGATAAAGAATTTAAAATTGAATAAATATCAAAAACGGTTTGGCAATTGAGGAGGTGATCTGGAGAGGAGATTTTAGCTTTAAAGATCTCAATGGCTTCGAGTGTGGCAGTCTTGAATGGGTCGTTGCATAGATGGAGAATGGTCATGATTTCACTTTGCTCTTTGGGGGCATGTCCCGTGCGGGCAAGGTGGATCGCGTAGTGTGAATTAATATCTTGTTTCTTGTAGGAGTCGATGTGTTCTTTAAATCGTTTATTGAAATTGCGGGTCGATAGGCCTATATAGTATTTATCGCAAAATCCACAGCTTAATCTATAAACTCCGGAACGGGAGAATTTGTCGGTGTGTGTTTGGATGGGTGGATTAAGAGAGCGAAAGCATGGGGTCGATGAGCGGTAGGAAACTTGGAGGCCGAGTGAGGAGCGGAAGGCGGAAAGGCAGTAAAATTGAGGGCTGATGAATTGCAAGGACACCCATTTCTTGGATGGGGATGGGTGAGGAAGTTTAGGGTTGGAGAGGGCAAGTTTTCTTCGTTGGAGAATCCGGGAGAAGGTAGAAGTTGTGTAGCCATTTTTTAAGGCGAGGGCGCGTATAGTTCGGAATTCGGTGGCACGGGAAGGAGGACTGAGGGGTAACTTGAGAGCACGGTCGATGAAGAAACGGAGGGAGGCTTGTTTATGGATAGGAGGGTGTGAAGAGGAACAATGGATTAAATTAGATGATGTGGTGGGTTTACGGTATACAGAGAATGAAAAGCGGTGGTTGGAGCGGTCATTAGTGATGAGGATATCAAGGTATGGAAGAGAGCGGTTAGATTCGGTTTCAAAAGTGAACTGGATGTGGGGTGAGAAAGTGTTGAAAAGGTTAGCAATGTCAACGGGTGAAGTAGAACGGGAATCAAAAATAATTAGGATATCATCAACGTATCGAAAGTATGAAATAATGGTGGAGTTAGAGAGGAGGGGAGAGACAAAGGTGAGTTCAAGGTTCTGGAGGAAGACTTCGGAAAGAAAACTACTTAAGGGGAACCCCATTCCTAAACCGGATGGTTGGGAATAGAAGGTATTATTAAAGGAAAGGTAATTTTGGTTAGAAATGACAGTGAGGATAGAGTTTAGGTCGACGTAGTCATGAGCGGGAAAGGAGGATGAGAGCAGGAGGTTTCCAAGGATAGAAAGGGTTTCTGGGACAGGGATGTTAGTATATAGTTTAGTAATGTCAAGTGACATGAGGGAAAGGTATTCATTAGTGTGGAAAGAGGCGAGAGATTCAGTAAGGGTAATGGAATTTTGGACATTATAGGTGTTTGGCAATTGTTTAAGGTTGAAAAGAAATGAGGAGAGGGACTTAGCAAGGCGATGGGCAGGGGCGGGGGTGTAATTAACAACTGGTCTTATAGGCATATTGGGCTTGTGGATTTTGACGAGGGCATTAAGGGTAGGAGGGTGAGGGTTACGTGGAATAAGGTGTCGGAGGTATTTAAATCGTGGGGATTTGTTTACCGCAGAGATGATAGATGAATGATATTTAAGGGTAGGATCGGAGGGTAAGCTAATAAAGTTATTGGATGAAAGAAAGTCACAGACCTTGGCAATATATATGGATCGGTAGAGGATAACAGAAGCATTTCCTTTGTCGGCTTTGACGATAAGGGCATCAGCTTCGGTTAATTTCTTCTTTATGGTGGAGGCGGCGGCAGTATCATTGCGTTTTTCGCAGGATATCTTGGCGGACGTTGCATCGTTGTATGCTCAGCGGATGAGGTGTCCCGCAATGGCACGGGCTGGAGGGCGATCTTGTTGGGATAGGAAAGTTATGGCTCGTTCCGTGTCCGTGATGATAGAGTGGAGATCAGGTTGGGTGGGTCGTCTGTGGATGATGTGCTTAAGGCCCTTGTTTAGAAGGGATAGCTCGTCGACTGAGAACTGGATCGGTGTCAAGTTGACAATATTGTCGTGGAACTTGAAGTCACATTGAATATTGGAGGATTGTGTGGAAAGTAACGGACGTCGAAGGTCTTCTAGCTTCTGGCTTAGCGTCATGAACTTGTGTTCTTTGAACGTCTGAAGCCTGAGTTCATCTTCTTCAATTAGTGGTATAAGAATACCAGGAGGTACAATTGAAGAGATATGCAGATGGAGTTTGAAAACGACTTCGTTCAGGCGTTTCTTCTTAGAAAAAAGAATTGAAGTAGCTCGGCTTACCCAGGTTCGTATGGCGGCAGATCTCGCGGCTTGGGCGGCGGTTGACTTATTCCGGATGATCACTCGTGCGTATTTCGGTTCAAGGCGTTCTCTGGGCACATTCGGTTAAACCATATATTCTGAATAGTAGCGGCCAATTTCCTCTTGGTGTGGAACATCTTATAGATGAGAGACGTACAGTCGTTCAGTAAGGGGTCCATAGTGCTGTTTCTATCGATAAAATTGGTAGAGACTTTACAACACAACAAAGGGAGAACAGAGTTTCCGACTAGTTTCGCCATTTATTCCCGGCTTTATCAAGGATACACACAAGAGGACATAAGGCTTTATATACAGAAAAGTGCTTTCAAATGCTTTCACACCTTCGTTGTGGAAAAACTTGATGATTATTTGTTGTTTCACTTTGGTCGACACATTGTGTTTAAACAAACAATCGGTTGTCCTGGCAACGGGATGAGTGGTGCTGCAATTGCACGACAGGCAGTAGTTGCCATCCCAACAGTGAAAGTTTAGATTTTTACAACAATGAAATTTACAAAAAAAATTGACGGAGGCTCTGGTGACTGCCAAAGCCGCGGGTTTTAAGGCGTAGAACTACTACTGTATGTTATTATTGGTTACCGTTAGTGCGTATTTTTTGGCGAAAAAAGGAACAAAATTAAAAAAAAAAAGTTACTCTATTCAATTTATTACAATTTTGTGAAGAATGGGTCTGTGATATGAAAAGTAACAGAAGACAAAAGTTTCGGAGTTACATTTCTAGTAAATGACAGATTAATGTAAGTATTTTTTGAATCTAAACGAGAAGTATTTGGATGTACATATATCGAGCCCAATATAAGTTTTGAAGAAACATTTAAGGTAATGCCCACTAAACATAAATCGCCAACTCCATATTCAATCATTCTCCGTCTACATTTATGTGATGCTCGACAGGTTTACAGTCTGCTACACTATTTAAATATCTATAAATTGCCACACCACTCGCTTTACGCTGCCCATTTGCTATCTTAGATAGAAGAGTATTGTTCATGAATGCTTTTAATTCGAACCCTTGTATCTGAATCAGTCCTGAATAAAGCCACGGCTGAAACGCGTCGACTCTATGTCGTAAAATCACTGTTGTTTTAAAGACCCATATATTTATATTTTTATAAAACAATTAAGACCAACATGTTTGAAAACATATTTTTTAGTCAGATTTATTGTTTTAAGAAATTAACAAAACTTCAAAGTTCATTTCTTAAAATAATTATTCTGCCTAAAATAATATATATTTTATTATTTTACAACATATTTTCAATAGAAAACTAGAAGCGAACCCACCCGTTTGTATAATCGGGAAATAACCCATTGTTAGATACTCAATGTTAGATTTTTTCTTTGTTGTGACAACGTCTACCGTCGCTGATTTTATATAAACGATGATGCACTGATTTCGCCGGCAGATGACAGGATTTCATGATATTATCTTAAAACACTCCTGTTTCCATGTTTTTATACCTAATGCACAGGCCTTCTTTATATTAAATGCACAGGCCTTTTCTCGTAGGCCATGGTTAGCTCCAATTAGTTCCGACACACGCCGCACACGTATATGCTGCAGCAGCGCCACTCCGTTATTACGATGGCGAGCATAAATTTCACTTAACTTTAACTTGCTGTAACTTTTGACCCAGTGGCTCATTTGGTGAAATGTTTGCTTATTATTCAAGACTCAACCTTCCTCTTTTCAACGAGATAATGACCTTAGTTGTAGGATATAGTGATAGAAAGATATAGACTGATATATGTACATCACTTTTTGAACGAAAAATCGCGTCTGAATTTTTCCTCGGCTGCACCCCTGATAGACGTAGTTCTACGTCAAAATAAAATCCGGGTCAAATTTGAACGCCCCTCGTAGTTTAAATTGATTTGTGATTGCTGTCATTTTGGGAAGAACCCCCCAAACGCCCGTCGGACGATATCCCTTCTCCCTTGAATGGATGACGTAATTTGTGGACGACCCCTAAAAGAAAGTTTGGTCGTAAGTAGAAAATAACCCCCTAGAGATGACGCTTACTCGCTTCGACAAAGCAAAAGCATCCCCGCAAAATATGAAATTGTATTCATTCATTTGCACAGGGTTATTGAGGATGGTGGCGTATTATTTATAAAGGATCCATGACATTTGTTTATTTGGAATCTTAATCCATAGGTAGGTAATCAGTGATGAAAATATCACCTTTTGGGCTTCAGATCCGATATAATATTGTGCATTTCCCGTAATAAATTCTTTAACGAACAGTTCCAAAGTTAGAGTAAATATTCTATTTCAAATATAACCTATTCGCAATGTTCGCTGATACAGGGGAATTATTTTAGATAGGGCAAAAATTTTTCCTATGTTAATTTACTGTGTCGTAGGCGCAAAAGGCATTTTGCCCTGCATTGGATACAATTGTAGATGTCTTCTAAGGACATTTAAAGAGTTATTGCTATATATTTTGGAATACTTTTAGTTGATAAGTGAAACAATAGTTGCCCTCTGTAGCATACTTGCTGGTGTATACCTTACCACTGTTAGGTTCCTCACTGCTTGTAGTTGATATACACTGTCATATCACTGAAAATGAGCAGCCGCTTAGTAATGGGAGTAGCCACCCTTCGCTGCTATAACTGCTGCTAGGCGTCGTGGCATGGACGCAAGAAGTGCGCGGTAGTGTTGTGCCGATACCGATGCCAATACCAAAAAGTATCGATACTTGCCGATATCGAGTACTCAAGTATCGTACATTGTAATATGGCTCAAGTATCGAAAGTTTGCACATCGATGCTCGATACTGAAAAAACCTATGAGTCACCTAATGAAGATGTTCGATTTTCAGCTTTAATTCAGAATCTGTTGAATATTTTAACGCTTTTATTCCAGTGGCTGCCTACTGGGGGTCTAGGCTGAACTCATCGACAAGCTGTCGATCTCGACAAAATCTAACCGTCGATAAGTGGCATATTACACATTTATACACAAGTTTACACACGTATGGCTAGATGATATACATTGATATACACAAGTTTACAAACATTTACACATTTATCCATGTATACACATAAATACATACATAAACACATACGTGTAGACACAGTTCAAGTTTCGTAGCACAAGAGAGTGCTTCATGTATGTAAATATTTTTAAACAAGTTTTTGTTAATATTTTTAGAAAATGTGTATTCTTGAGCTATGTGTATTTAGCCTGCAGGCCGGAAACGAAGGAAAAAAGATTTTAATAAGAAATCTGTTGCTAAATTCTGAAATAACGATCGCCAAGCGTAGTCGACTGCTCTTGAATTGTAGACAAGAATGTGCATAGTCGACTGCTCTTAAGGCAGTTGTCGATGGTCAAAGTCTACACTAGAAAATCGACGGAGTAGAGTCTGTACACTGTAGACTCTGTAGACAAATCGTGTTCATGCTAGCTCGAATCGACAAATGCGTCATTAACCACGTGACTATCGACACTTGTCGACAGTCGACTGCTTGTCGATGAGCTCAGCCTAGACCCCCTGTTTAGGGAAGTATCTTTCGAAGCGTTTGTTTTTATTTCTCCTAACGAGGGTCGAGCTGTCGAGCTCACGCTTCGCTCTATGGGCGCACGGGAAATAAAAAAAAAAGCTAATGACTCGGACACGTGATGATAGCCTCCTAGTAATAGTAATGAGGTCTAATTGTAATGAGTGATGTTAGCCTCCACGTGCTCCAGTATAGGTTCGACGTCCTCTCAGAAATGCATTTTACCATATAAATAAATACTCATTTTTACTCGATAATATCGATACTTTCTCATTGAGTACTCGATATTGGTATCGATTACTTTATTAAATTACTCGGTACCGGAAGTATCGATACTTCATTGATGTCGCACATCACTAGTGCGCGGTATGTGTCCGATGGTAAGGTAGTCCATTCCGCTTGAAGCACTGTCCACAGAGCTTCGAGAGTCATAGGTGGAGGGTCCAGCTGCCGTACATGGCGATCAAGGTGCTCCCACAGATGTTCGATTGGATTGATGTCCGGCGAATTAGCGGGCCAAGGGAGCACTCGAAAGTCAGTAGAGTGTTCCTCGAACCAATCCAGAAGGAGACGTGCCTTGTGGCAGGGTGCATTGTTCCTGCTGGAACACACCATCACATTGGGGGAACATTGTGAGCATGTACGGGTTCACCTGGTCCGCTACGATTGACAGATAGCCACAGACATTCAAATTGCCCTCTAGACGAATCAGTGGACCTAACTACCCCCAATAGAAGATCCCCCACACATGCACACTATGCCCACCAGCCTGTTTCCGGCCCACAATAGCCTCCTGCAGTCTCTTTTCATGGCGTTCACGACGCACTCGCCATCGCCCGTCAATCATATGGAGCAAAACCTTGACTCGTCGGAGAAGGCGATCTTAGCCCACTCGTCTGTGGTCCAATGGCGGTGCTCACGTGCAAAGTCTAGGTGCGTTGACGATAACCCCTGGTCAACATAGGTGCAACAACCGTGCGTCGAATGTTCAGGCCCATCCGTAACAGAGTGCATTCAACGGTAATGTCGGATACACGTCTGTTGGCACCACTGTTGAATCTGGTGGTCAGTTGATGGACTATGGCTCTCCTGTCATCTTTTACGAGTCGTCGTAGGCGCCGCTCACCCCGTTGGTCGATGGCTCGTGACCCTTTATAGTGATGGCGTTTGGGACGCGATTTCTGCCCCTGCTGTCCACTATTTGTACACCTTCGCTACAGCGGACCGTAGTAGTGAAGGAGAAGGTGCCATTCTTGCTGCGATAGCCTGTTATCATCCCTTTTTGGATGTCCTTTAAATCCGGACGTTTACCCATCTTGAGGCTCGTGCACCTGCCGTTTGATACACCAGCTTTAAAGCTTTCTCATCCTTTTATGCAAATTTTACAATGTGTAATCGTTGTTGGGGCGAACTATGAGTGTAACTTGAAGGGGTGCTGGTCATAATTCATTGATATGACAGTGTACAAGTATATCTATGGTGGATTTGTGGTTTCGTTGACGTCGTTTGTTGATAATTATGTCCACAGTTTCTTGGCTTGTATTTCTCTTGTAGTATGAATATATTTTTTAATATATAAAGCTGGCTTTGCCTTGAAATAGTTTAACTAGAAACTGTGCAAATATCAGGTGTCTGTAATTTTTACAATTTTTTTTTTCATTCTGGTGAGAAGCTGAGATGGCAGAGCACAAGCAAGTTTCACGTCTTTGGAGGTGGGAGCCATCATGAAGTTTTTGTTCCTCCCGGGAAAGTCAGCAAAGAAAATTCACACTGAGATGTCACAAACACTGGGGGAGAAGTGCCCTTCCTAAAGCGCTGTCAAAACCTGGGTATCTCGTTTGAAGACTGGACAAAGATTATCACCCGTAGAAGATTAGCCCCGCAGTGAGCGCCCCCAACCGCAACTGACCCAACAAAATGCGATACCATTCATGCGCTGATTCTTGAGACCGGCGAATATCCGCCAAAAAGATATTTTTTGTGAATGGAGAACCGTGTCTTGGTAACTGTTCGACGATTTTTTAAAATTCCATCTAAACTGCGAGTAGGCTATCTAGATTAACTACAGTATTTATCGTAACTTTCAAAGATTAAGTTAAATTCTGAAGAATCGAATTACAAAGAACGTATTTTACCTTTATTTAAAGATCTATTTTATGATTAGCTATGTGTACATAATTTGTTGAATAAACAGAAATTTGCACAGGATTTTGGGTCTGTGGAATATTTCATATATGTACAAGTTGGGGTTTTGATGGTAAAAAGATTAAATTTGAACTAGGTTTCCCGCGCAGATCACTAACACGACGACTTGACGTTATCCTGTTGTTCTATTGTATCTCTCACACGTCACGATTAGGTAAATGACATGTCTCTTTATTGATGGTCTCTAGGACCATAGAGCAAAATAACGGTAAAGGAAAAAAAGCTCTAAAAGTGTTTCTTGTAGCCAACAGATGGCGACACGGTCTCTTTCATCCAACACCCGAAGGAATTCCCACCCGAACTGTTATCAACTTGGGCTTAAAGCCTGAGCTGTATGAAGGCTCCTGTATGAACCAATGATCGTGAAGAAAGACTTCTTCCTATTTGAAACTCTATTTAACATCGCTTAATATGGCCGATGTCTACCGAATAGATTGTTTTATTGGCCTTGAAGCATTTGCACAATCATTCTGATACAAAAATAATATTTTTGAGATATTTAATAGCCCCTCTCCCGTCCGAAAAAAAGGCGTGTTTTTCACATTTTATTTTTTATTGCATTTGTACGCTTTAAATCGTATTATAAAAACTACGTTTTAGAAGGATTTTTTTCCTTCATTTGAGATTTTTTTCGGACATTTTGGCGCTAAATTTAAAATTGAAAAAAAATTTCTTTTGACAAAATTAATCTTAAGAAATATTTTAAAGTAGTTTCTAAAATAGCTGTAACCCCTTCATGATACTAAGGGGTTGCACGATAGTCTAAGGAAGTCTACACATTTCATTCTCAGAGATCGAAAATTGTGACGAAGGAACTGTGTGATATCGTTTTCTTTTAATTTGGCCAACCAAATCCTAATCATGTAGGGAGGGCGGAATTTTATCTAAACTTTTCTTAGGAAGTAGGGGTGAAAGCCGAAAAAGCGTGAAAAGTGCTGCCTACTTCATGCTGCTTCCGAAAGTGAAAGTACCCCCCCCCCCCCGCCCTTATAGAAATTTCTGGCTCCGCCAGTGTCAAGTATAATATAATTTTTTTCATGTATTTTCATATCATTTTGGAGTATTTTTTATCAGCTCTTTAAGTTGGAAGTTTCTAAAATAAAAAAATAATAAAAAAATAAATGAGAATTTCTTTAATAAAAATATCGTTATAAATAAGTTTACCATTTATTTATACAATATTTTTTGGAAATGATTAGAAATCGGACATTTCTTTCATGCATAATTGAATATTTTGTCGAGTTAGTGACAACTGCTTTAAATTAGCTTATAATTCTCGAATGAATTCATTATTATTGAATATCAAATCTAGCTCTGTCAAGGAAAAGCACCATTCCGAAGCTTAACGAAATCGTCTGCTTAGACTTGTTAGAAAAGATTCCAATTTAATCAATTTGAAAACTTAATACTAATTAAAATAAGATCATTACATGGCATTCGATTTTGCGAGAATCAAATGACAGAATCAAATTTAAAATTTTGATCTCCAACTTCTTCATATTCTTAAATTTTAATAGCTTCCACTCGCGGAGGAACATCTTCGATGATGCGCTGACGGCAGACGCATTCTGGCGGAGAAATAAAGAACTGAAGCATTCATTCCAGTAAAGAAGTACATGTACTGCCAGAGATGGATGAAAGGGGGGCGGGGAGTACTGTATTAAACAGGATATACAATTAAAGTGATTAGAATAACCGTAAAAAATTAATTCAAAAACTGATAAGGAATTTTGTTAAATGACAATGCATAAATATGTTTTATTTATTTTTTAAAACAAATAATGTTACATTAAAAAATGAAAAGCGATTACAGATCGGAAACAGCGAGAATTCCACTCTTCCGCCCACGCCTTCATCGCGACATCAGGAAAAAATTTCCTTTTACGAGGAACGGAAGCACGAAGAAATACCAAAATAAATTACAATAATAAATAAAGACATAAAATAAAAGAAATAAAAAAAAATATATATTGTGAAGATATCGCTGTGATTACATAGGAGTTGAGGCAACACTCGCCTTTTCTTTTCTTTTTCTTTTGTTCCTTCCTCCTCCTCCTCCTCCCTTAGAGTGCCAAGCGAGGAATTCCCGATGACGTCACAAAGTTCCATAACATGGAATGCGAGAAAAAGGTCGATGACAAAACGTCTTCCGGTGTAGGTCTCTCTCTTCTGTCCGCAAATGACAAGAATGCAAAGACAGACATACAGACACCCACACAGTGTAATGATAACTGTCAACTACCCGTTCCTTATAAGGGCCCAAATGGCTTTTATTTTTATTATTTTCTGTGTATGAAATCATCGTTATTATGTCTCTCTTTCTCTCTCTCTCTCTTTCTTTCTTTTTTTTTATTGTTTTGACGCCCACTTCTTACTCACAATACTACTCAGACGATAACTATATAGACGAGTAAAATGAGTTTAAGTGCATGGCACGTGCTCTATGATCTACTATGGCTTTATAGCTACCACACCCACAAACGCCGCAATTCGAGCGTCCTGCTCCTATCTCCAAAGTGTCGCAACACAGAAGCTGTGTACTAATAAAAATAATTATTATGACAATGATGATGATGATGATGACAATAAAGAAGAAAAGAGAACGCTTATCCGTGAAGGAAATCCCATTCTTCAAGAATAATCCTCCTCGTATTAGTAAATCTATTCACTTCAAAACACCTGTTTAGAAAGTCGAATGAATTGCATTTTTAAAATAGCTTCGAGATGAGATCTCTTTTTACACATGACGTCATAACCTTGTAATCACAAATGCTCTCGTAATAATTTTACGTTCGTTTTGTCGACGCTGATTTTAAATATCGCTATTCCTATACTATGCATGATTATAGAAAAGGAATAGCGTTATACGAATACAGTAACTTTTAAATCTACTCCGCTCATTTTACTCGAACCGGTAGAAATACAATCACCTATGTTTCGTTCATTGAATAAGAAAAAAATTATTAATTAATTTTAAATTAACTCCTCCCATTTCCTTATTCAACAAGAACAAAATTGGAAGCTACAAAGGAAGGCATTCGATCAAAACCGAAGAAATCGCCGTAATTTCGTAATTAATATTTTCTAGTTTTGTTAACACAATAAATGAAAATTACAAGGTGAGACCGGAAAGTTCGGTGAATGACTCGGAAAAACATACAGGAGCAGGTATTTGGCGTGAGAAAATTCCTCTTGTCACAGCCGTTTGAATATCCGGAAGGTCGAGACACGAATATTGTTGATTTCAAACGAGGAAACGAAAGAAGTCCGGTGGTGAAAGGTCTGGAGAATACGGAGGATGGTAAAGTTCTGGAATCTCTTTTCGCGCGAGGCCGCACATCGCTACAAAGATGAAGCAATTTGAAATCAACAATAAAAGGACACAGATTCTCGACGTTCCGGATATTCAAACGAGGGAACTTCAAGCAGTACCGAAAGAGGTTATTTCACACGTTATCCAACAGTTCTACGAACAATGTCAAAAGTGTATTGTAGCCATTGGGGGCTTACTTAAAGGAGCTTATTTAAAGGGGCAGTATTACTTAAAGGAGCTTATTTACTTAGAAGGACAGTAAAGTATCTTTTCTGAAATACCTGTCCCTGTTTTTTTTTTCCGAGTCATTCACCGAACTTTCCGGTCTCACCCTGTATAATATATTTTCACCATCTTTAAATTACACTTCAATTACTCATCAACGTTAAGCAAAAGCTTTATTTAAAATAAGATGCTCATTATATACATTTCTTACAAATTTGTTATGCGTGTTCAGTTTACTTAATTATGAGCAGAGTTAATTTAGATTTTCATCCGTTATTATTATTAAGAATGATTTATTTCTTGAAATATCAGTAACTCATTTCTATCATAACGTTATCCGTATTCATTTTTATCATGATAATTATAATCCATATCATCATTGCAATGCTTGATTTACATCGACTAAATAATTTTAAAAAACTTAATTAATACGAGTTATTTCTAAACTGCATTCTGTTCCATCCAATTAGATAATCGTGCCATGAATTATTATCAGGTTGATGATAAGTACATGTAATAAAATTATTTGTTTTTTGATCTAAAAATGATTATTACAAAGTCGATATTGCATTATTTCAAGTAAAGATTAATTAACAGTAAATAGCCTAGAATGAAAGCTTTTTGTAATCCATTAAACTCGTTAAAGTTTAAAGAAATGGCTTTACGAGTTTAAGCGTTTCTCATTTTGTTACTTAATTACATGTCGTCTCATAAGTATTTCTTCATTCACTCATTCTTTGTCATATTTTATACAATCTGCATCAAGCAATCTGTAATCGCGTAAGCAATATTTTGCTTTACTTCCTCTAGGATTTATAAGAGGAAGTTTCTTTAAGATTTATTAATGTTCGGCATTTCAAAGCTTCCCTACCTGTCATTTCTATTATCTTAAACCAAGAACAGATGAAGGGGGAGAGTCGGTACCTATTACATTGACGGATGTCGTTGCGGACTTGTTTTTAAATTATAAGAGCAGATTCTGTTTAACTTCTAATCATTTACCTTGTATAATCTAATTAATTAAAAAAATATGTAATTAATGACATTTCTGAAATGAATAAATTCAATTCATACGCTTTATTTTCTCTAAGTTAATTCAATAAAGACTACACAATCCTGTCATAGATAAATGCAGTAACACTTTTTTTTTTGCCTTTATAAACTCATATGATCATATATCTTTTTAGCCGTATTCTCGGTTTTATATTCGTTTTTTACCGTTTTTACCTTTTTATGGAGTTTTATTTTAGCTTATATTATTGGTCTATTGATCTAGTCATTGATCCCTTTATTCATTTTTCAGTTTCTTATATCAGGCACGCGGTTGGGATGAGATAAATGACCAAAGCATTTGACGCGCCTTAAAATTCTAAATCAACCAACCAACCAACCAGCTTTTTGTTTTTGTTTGTTTTTCTATTTTAATTTAATTTTCTACCTAATTTATTATTAGTAAGCAAAAATTTTTTTAATAAGAAATTGATTTACAATGAATGGAATTGAAGCATTTTGTAACATATCCATCAACACTATAATTCATAAAAATTTGAAGTCTTTCTGTGGGGTCGACTGAATGACGTCCTGATTCTGGGACGAATTGAATGTGCCGAAAAATTTTAGCACCCTATTTTCATGTGTATATCAGAATATTTCTGTGATGGTTAATAAAGTCTCAGTGCCCAGAAATTCCTTTGACTGTTTCAATGAGTTTTTCCAGTCCCCGTCATTTTGAGCGGTTTGTATACGTAATCCAAGTACCGTTCAAGAATGAGTACAAATTTGATTTTAAATTATTTTAATTACAAAATGTTTTTTATTTTAAATTAATACGCTTTTTCTATTTTTCTAAATATAATTTAAATACATCAAACTTGGTTCGTGACTGAAGAGTGCTAATCGTTTGCTAAATAATCCTTATGTGCTCTTGATTTTGCGCAGTCGCAGCATCGGCAATTTTACTGACACTTCAAATTTAAACAGATTTTGAACCTGTGAAGCAAATTCTTTCCCACTGAAAAATAATGAACTTTTTATTTTGTATGCACATGTAAGAAAACGCTGCAATATGGCATGCATGATTTGTAAAAGTGAAACCACTTAAAATGGCATGCATGATTTGTAAAGTAAACTGATTTATTTAACGGAAATTTATCAAGAAAATTGCAACTCAAAATAAATTGATGGAAAGAAAATATGATTATTTTTAATAATAATTTGCAGCGAAAGTAAAAACAAATAATTGAGATGGCCCACCAACACTTTACAATTAATCTAACCGTTAAGATTCTAACTCCTTAAGATTTCTCGATGCACGACGAACAGTTTTAAACTAAACATCATTTGTTTATTATTTTTTTCTTGAATTAAAATTCTTGAAAATACGGAATAAAAAGTAAATGAGGTTGATAACTGTTGCTTCCGCTTGTTAAGACTTAACAATCCCAAAGTAATTTCTAACGCTTTGCCATCATTAAAGTTCAACAGGTGGCATCAGCAGCCATCAGCTGGATAACGGACGAGGGATAACTCGTAGATCCCGTACTATGTCATACTATGTAAAGCGTAGCCTACGAGAAAATCGTAGGCTACGATGTAAAGAACCACTTCTCTCTAATAAAATGATGCGTTTTTCAGAGCTTCCGAATAGGGCGTAGTGCTATTCACCATAGACTAGGGACTGGTTCCTAACCTGGGGGTCGCGACCCTCGAGTTTCTTTCTATTTTGCAATGTACATCCTGTTAAAATGTACAATCCTGTTAATTTTTGCCTCCTCCCCCTCATATTTTCTGATGTAGTTGTTCATATTAACTCTATTAAATAAATAAATAAATAAATAAATGCCTTTTTTTTTTTTTACTCAAACGTGAGGTGGGAGGGGTCGCGAGTTACTTAACTTTTAGAAAACGGGGTCACGATTCGAAAAAGGTTGGGAACCACTGGACTAGGGGCACGGTCTTTCAATCTAGGTTAGATTGAAAGACCTGGTACATACGTAAGGACTCGTATTAGGACAAGACTGTTGAGTAGTTCGCTATAGGTAAAGAACAGCGGTGTCGCACTTAAATTTATGGTCATGAATCTGGTCATTGTCATTCACAAAATATAAAAATCATCGCTGCATATTCAGAAATGATCCTTTTGCAAAATTCCTATCCGATAATGATTATTATTAGAGATTTACGCATATTTACATGCGTACATCACAGTCGTATTGTTGGTGCCGAGTTGATAATTTAATAATTTAAAATATTGGATATGGGCAAGTTTTTAACAAATAAATAAATGAAATAAAAACCTCAATAATTCCTAAATGGCTCACGGAAAGCCCATCAAGTTATTTACAAAAATTAATCGCCTTAATGAGAGGAGTCGTACATGTCGAATTTATTGAATGCTGATATGAATACTATAGCAATTGTTTTATTCTTAGAAAAATAAAGCTTAACCAATTGTCATAAAAAATACGTCAAGGCACAATTTAAAGAACCCTGTAATTAATATATTAATTTGGGTCAATACATACAGGAGGAATTTGATTTTTTTTTTTTTTTTTTTTTTTTTTTTTTGCAAAATTTCAACATAACGAATCGTGAGTTTTTAAAGTCGATTACAGTGGAAAAAAATTGAGTTCAGGTGGATGTAAAGAGGCAACTCATAAAGCAAAAAATCAGTGTAGCTCAGTTGTTATAGCAATGGATCGGATGCTCATGGTTTCTGGTTCGATTTCAGGTCACGGACTGTTTCTTTCTGTTTCCATCTGTTTTCTAGCTATAGAATATTGTAGTATAATTTTCTATATACTCTTGTAGAATGAAAAATCTTTAATAGGATGGGTTACTTCACTGCCTAGCTCCCTGCAGTAAAATAGTAAAAGATTTCAGGGAAAAATTGCAAAACAATTTAATTTGCGCTGGTTTTAAAACGACCATTTCTCTTCTATTGGTTTTTAGCTTTAGTGCCTTTAATAAATTTTATTAACTTATATTATGGATAATTACAAGTTTGCAGCGTTCCACGAGACGAAAAGCAACCCCAGATACAAATAACTGTTCTAAAATCTTTGTTAATACTTTTCTTTCGGGAATTGATATTCCAAGTAAAAATAGCAGAGGAGAAGAGGAGGCGGGCGACGCGTTCGTCCTTGAGTGAGCCATCGCGGGGCTTTCCCAACGTTCGACTCCCACGCACGAGTCGTCTATAAATAGATCTCCCTCTCGCCCCCTACACACAGACCACCTTCCCTCACTCAGACGTCCGTCAGGCGCTCATTTCCATTTCGCCACAAACAGCCTTCAACAAATGCGTTTTCCAGTCGTCACTTCTTCATCGCATCTTCATAGCTTATTAAGGATGTAAAGAAAGAAAGAAAAATTAAATAAATCATGAACAGATTAAAAAAAGAATGTTAGAAGTGCTAATAATGGTAGAAAAATAATTCTTTTGTTATTGTTTTCAGTTTTTTTTCTTCCTCCTTAATTAATAGCAATTTTAATAGAAAGAAAAATTTCGTTTTTCCATTGACGTCAAACGCCGTCTATTTTCGTCGGCTATCTTCCGATAATGGATCATCGGAAACTCATTAAAGATATTTTTAACACGTCAGATCTTCAGTGTGATTTTAGTAAAAACGAAGAGTAATCTTCTGTAGCGGAAAAATGGAGCTACAATTATTGTTTTTTACCATGTCCGTCTGTCCCCTTCGTATTTTTTACATTTTTTTGAAAGTGGAAATTCGGAATGTAGCTTAATATGAGCACCATTTAATTTGGTTTCGGTTGGAGTTACGGGGGCGGGAGTTAGAGGGGTCCATAAGTGAAATTCGATATACAGATTCCTCTAGACAAGCTCTACATTACTATGAAGTTTAGGCTAAATTGTCCCAGTGGATAGCGGTCACGTGGTCTTTAGAACTATTGTAGGCCATGCTTTAACGTTCTTAAATGGCAGCATATGGCTGAGATAAGTCATTCGATCGGAAAATGTTAAGAAACGAAAGAAGATAGAATCCTTATCAATATATACTTTGTTGAGAAAATCAATTTTTTTGATTAAAAAAAAATGGAGGTGAAAAAGTACGAATAAAATAATAGATGAACTCACGACATCCGCCATTTTCCTAAACCCTTAGTGGGATTAATTTCTTGTTTTTAATTCGCAATTCAAAATGCAAATGGCATTGGGGGAATACTCAATGATTCAGGGGGAGTATTGAATGGATTCCATTGAATTTTGAAGGAGGAGAGTTTGAAAAGCCATCTTTCATCCGAAATCACGTCATTGGAATAACATAGATACTATTATAATATTTTAACATTCCTCTTATCATGTTAATCAGTTCTAATTTTTTTTCCTCAAACAAGTCCCCTTACTCCTTTTAGTAATCGCGTCATCCTGGAATATTTTATAAAAGTATTTTAATTTCAAATTTGAATGACAGGGAACAAAATTCATAGAAATAAGCTGAATCGTGAAAAGTATTACGACAACGTAATTGCAACTCAATTAATCTGTTTCGATTTGATGCATTTCTTTGTGTTAAGTGTTACAGAACCTGATTTTATATACATATGATAAGACGTATTACGATTTTTTTGTGAAAACATCGTTTTTCTTTGTTTTAGCTTCGCGTGTTAATCTTAAGACTTTCTGTGTTTATTTCTTTAGGCTTTCCCCTATCTTAAGCCTTTTTCAGTTTTTGTGTTATTTAAAACAATGTTTTTAGCTC
The DNA here is from genome assembly GCA_023313115.1 of Rhysida immarginata. Classification (NCBI taxonomy): domain Eukaryota; kingdom Metazoa; phylum Arthropoda; class Chilopoda; order Scolopendromorpha; family Scolopendridae; genus Rhysida; species Rhysida immarginata. Next base: position 18,565 of record JAHWFO010072916.1, read on the forward strand.
CTGTGGTTGTTGTCGTGTTCTTCTCCCGCGGGCGTGCGGCTTGTTATATAAAAAAGCTTACATTCTATTTACTGTAAACTAGGTGTGCAACGCGTGCCAACAGGCACTTGCAAAAAAGAGCTGAGTGAGTTGATTAATCGGAGGGTAACGATGACCTGTGTGTTTGCTGTTCGCCTTCCTATGTTGCCTCTTCGACGTGATCGTGGCGGCATAATCTGTTTGAAATTGAGAAATTAATAGGAGAAATGCAATAAACTAAAACAAACAAGAAATGTTTTAACTGTTTAGTTTGAGTTATGGCGTTATCTCTTCTCAAATATTTAGGTGAGGTTGTTGTAAGCAATTGAACAGTTAAAACCTCAAGGTAGTTGTCAGTTGGAAAATATACGTCTAGAATCGATTAAAGCAGTTGATAATGACCAACAATGTTAATTCTATGTAATAAAGAAAAAGTTAATATCTCATCTGCAAACGTACCTTATTCCTCGAACTTACTTTTCCGACGTAGAGTGTGTATACTAGCACCTTTTTGGTGAAAAATTAGTCGATATAAATATCTTAGAACTCGATAAAATGGATAAAATTGATGAGATTTGTCACTAATGTTATTCCGATGTAAAAAGAAAACGTTAATTCCTCGGTAAAAATTGCAGCTAAAATCTCAAATTTAATTTTCGTACATAGATTAGAAGTTCTAGCACTTACTGATTACAAAAAGTTGTCCAAAAAAAATTCTTAGAACTCGAAAAATAGCGTTTGAAAATTTTTACTCTCGAAAAAAAAATTGAACAGGGCTTCGCCGTATATTCAATGAAAAAATTCTATTTACGCGCTTTTCTATTGTTTACATTTCATTTTTCATTGTTGAAACGATTTTAGAGGAAAAAAGAATTTTTTCTTAGCGCGTGATTTTCTCTATAGCAAATCAATGAGAAAATTCTTTTTCTGGCCATTATTCCTCGATAGCTTGATCGATTTTTCTGAAAATACTTCAAAACCATCTATGACCTAATAGGATCAATTGAGCAAAATTTGGTTGAAATCGGTCAAGTGGTGTCGGAGGAGTTAGAGGACAAAGGTTTTTCATTCTCGTCGGTAAAGAGCTTCGCTCGCTTCGTTCACTCAGCTCAAGTGATTTCAAGGTATGATCATAGTAATATAAGAGATACCATTAAATTCTAAAAATTACAAAGAATAACAAAATTATAAAGATCCTGAAAGCCATATCAACCCAGATGTTTACACATTACTAGTAAATGATACATGTATTAAAAATGTATAACTAAATTACCTCGTCCATTATTAAGCAACATCAAGTCCTGTTATCAGCATACTGCGTTAACATATCGTCAGTGCTTGTAATTATTATTCAAACAAAACAATATCATTTCAAAATAACTAAGGGTTTGTTTGTTCTAGACTGTACTTATCCAGAGCCATGAGTTATTCGAGACTATACTTATTGTGCAGTTAGATCGAAATTAACTATCAAATGCGATAAGACTATAGGATGAATGGAATTTCTTGAATTAATTTTAGACAATACAATTCAAACGTTACGATGATGACATAGAACAGAGTATAAACTAAGGCGATAAAACGAATAAAAATGTATGTTACGAGTATGTATGTATGCTTATACACAATGCAAATCCACACGGTTTGTCTTAGATACACGAAATTTTGTACAACAATTCTTTGAAACCAGGAGAAAATTACTGCAAATACCGGGTGGTTATAATTAAAGTTCCCCACTTCTGCGCGGGCTGCAGACCGCGTTATTACACGGATAGAGATGAAACTTTGTGTATATGCTATGCAGAGCATGGGGAATAGAATTCCAACAGAAAATTTATTGTGCACAAGGTTGTCACCAGGGGGAAAAGTGGCGCCGTATGCAAAAGTGCAATGCGCACGTTCTTTCTTGGTCTTTGCAGTGGTCACCAAGAAGGAACGTGCGCTCCTGGTGAATCTCTATTACCAGAATAGCAGCATTAGTGCAACAAGCACTGCGAGAGGTGAAGGGACTGCGAACAGGACCCATGACGGCAAGAGGTTTACGAAAGATGATGCAGAAATACGAAGAGACAGGGGAGTTAGGTGTGAGGCCTGTTTACTAGACTTTTATCCATGTGACTTCTGGCTGTGGGGAACCCTGAAGGATCGTGTTTATCATGAAGGCTTACGAACTTTGCCTGAATTCAAAGCCAACATCATTCGTCATATTGCAGCCATTTCACGGGAGACACTTCCAGCGTCATCGACGCAGAGGCAGGGTGAGCATATTGAGCAGTCCCTCTAACAGCATTCCAGTAGTGCATTACTAGCGTCTGTATAAGATTTTGCAGCGCCACTTTTATTTCCCCCTAATGGCAACCATATGCATAATAAATTTTCCATTGGGATTCTCTTCCCCATGCTCTACATAGGCTATACATAAAATGTTATCAACATCCGTGCCATTGACCTATTTCACTAACAAGGGAAGTACATGAACATGTATCTCACGGATTCCCACCAAATTGAACTACGTTACTCATCTGAAGCTACTATTGATGCCTGCAAAACAAGAAAATGCGAAATTTTGTTTCTTTTCAAAATAAACTGTGAAAACGAAAAAATTTGAGCACACATAGCCATACAAAGACTCCATTGTTAAAGCGGTGTGTGTGTATTAATGTTGGTGAAGGGTTATGTATCGCGGTGCTTTATAATTTTAAATAAAAATAGCTTACTCATCTTATAAATTATTTCGAGACGAATAATTGTACAGCAAAATTAAGGTTTTGTGCTTAATAACACTGCTCTAACTGCAATTCTTTGGCGACCGCCGCTAACGATTATGCCTCTCCTCTTACCGCCATGTTTTTTGAACTTTTCATTTCCGGAGCGCTACCGCCGCCACGCAAAAATGCAATCGAACAACTTCGTGTACTTTCCTTGTAAGCTCCGCCCATTCCAAGATGGCGTCCGTAAATGAGATCATACCTCTGATGAGCCATATCGCTGATATGAATATGACTAATAGTTCGCAAAAATTCCAAGGTAACTTCATCTTTTTCACGGAACACAACAACTTTAACCATTTTAACAAATAATCCATGGGAATAACCAATCGGGTATGGGGACAATCGAATGTTTTCCCTTCTACGGCGTCCATCTTGAAATAGATCAATAACGCGGTCTGCAGCCCGTGCAGAAGTGGGGAACTTTAATTATAACCATCCGGTATTAAAAATCCTACTCCAACTCCTTCCCTCTTGCTAAAAAAACATGGCGAAATCTGGTTTCGAAACTATGCTTAGCCTTTAAAAAGAATACACTTTTCCACAAAAATTGTTTTAATAGCATACACGAATGCACATTTCGATGACTTAGTCACCTTCCTCAGCGTGAATACAGATGCAGTGCAGGGAGCGGGTTTATTATTAAGAGATTGCAATTTCCAGTGAGACTTGCGTTCTTGATTATAATCAACAAGTGTCAGGGACAATCTATAAGTACTGCCATAGCTCCCTAGATTTACTATCTAGGAGGCTATGGTACTACGGAGTCAGGGCCGTACCCAGAATTTTTTTTCGGGGGAGAGCTGAGGGGGGTTGGCTCAATCCTGCTTGTGGGGGGGGGTGTCCCCCATGTAAGAAATTTAGTTGACATGTGGCCAATTTCGGGGGGAGCGCTGCAGCCCCCTCAGCCCTAGAGAGCCTAGAAAGAGGAGAGAGTGGCCATGGTAAAAATCACCGCCATGTTTCGTCCAGCTTTAAACCAGTTATCCTGATCTTTCGTCCAACTTTTAAGTTTATTTTTAAAATATTGCATTTATTTCATATAAATTTTTAAATTAATTTACTATAAATTACAATAATTGTTTAAATAAATTACTATTTAAATATTTGACAACAAATCAATTTGTTAAAAAGAAATTGATTCATACAAACTTTCAGACATTAAATGACACTAATAATTAAACATTATGACATACGACCAACAATACTACTAAACAAACAGTAAGGTTTAATTTTTTTTTATATTTAAAAACACAAGTTAACATTCTTAATTGAAACAATAACAAAGCATGATTCAACAATCAAATTGAAAATAAAACATGAGTAAAAATCATGGTCTATAGATATTCATGGTCATCGAGCTTCGGCCATTTTCCATTGTTTTGAGAAGCTAAGGAAAACAGATCGCGCCAGATGCCGCATAGATCGCATCAGGGCCGACCGTGACATGCGATAGAGGTTTTTCATGGGTACGGCCCTGTGTGTAATGGATTTGAGAACGCCAGGTTTCTGCAACGGACAAATGTTTAAATTCTCGGGCAACGCCGGATAATCAGCTAGTATTATAAAAATATGATCTCTAACATTTCAAGAATAAATCATTCCTAATAACGATGGGTTGAATAAACTCTGCTCAATAACATTCAAAAGATCAGTCAGTGTCTCTCAAAGTGAAACACCTTCCCAAGTGATCCCCAAACATCTTATACAAGAGGGAGTTAAGCAAAAGGTAGAGAGAAGATGGGATAAAATAGAAATGAGAACGAATTTTAACAAAACTGATAACGTCCTTTGTCAATATAGTCTCCACTCTGCTCAATGCACTTGCACCATCTGCCTAAAACTTTTGTCTTGTCTCGCGTACCGCTTTCTTCACGATGCCATCTGCCTTGAACCGACGACAACTCTGACGTTTTTTGGCGGTCCAAAAACGGGTAGAAATCACACTGTGCCAAATATGGCGTAAAAGGACGTTGTGGCAATATTTCAAACTTCAGTCTCTACAAACAAGCTTTGGTCGGTCTGTAATTTTAATTTGGGCCTTACACATACAGTCTTTACATAACGACCTCGGATATCTATCGGTAGATTTCTTTTGGGTTTTCACCTTTAGTGCGGATAACTGACTGCACTTCTTCCTTGGAGTAAGTTTCCGACCGACCCGCCATTTTCGAAGCGCTGAGTTGTCACGGCTGCATGTAAAAAAATATCACGCAAGATATTTCCATTCGGGCACAGCGTCCGTGACGTCGTCTGCTAGTTTTCAGAAGGAGGCAGATGAGAGGAAGGAAGAGCTCTCTTGCGTACGGGAAGGAAGTAAAAGGCCAGGTGATAAAGAGGAGAAGGAAATACCAGGAAGGAAAGAATATAGGGAGGCGACACTCCCATGTTTCTGGAGAATATCGCAAGAGGGGGTAAATGAAAAGCGCCAACTGGCGGCAGGAGTAAAACTAATAGAAAATTCCGGTTTCAGTTTCAGCAAGGAAGGAAGAGTACTGTCGGGAAGGAAGCGTAGACATTGTTGTAGGCTACGTTTTCTGTGTAAGAAAAGAGTAGAGGATACAAGGCCCGAAATACCCACACAAAGCAAGGATGGAATATTCGTTTAATTTCTTGATTTACGAACGAAATTAACAATGACGAGATGAGCAAGTGAGCACAAATTATACCATCGTTCAGAAATAAAGTTATTATTTCTCGTGTTTCCTGTGTTTATTAATTAAAATTATGGCATTTGGTGATAACTACATGTATTCGTACAACATATAATAAAACAAAGTTAAATATTTATTGTGTCTGAGAATTTAATTTTTTTGCAATATTATTAATACTTTTATAAATTGTAAATAAATCGCAGCAGGAATGGTTAAAAGGGGTTATTTAGGTTAAACGTCCTTTGCGGTACTTGGGATGTGACGTCAGTGCTTTGATGACGCAATTTAATCTTTAAAATTCACTCCATCCGGTAGAGGCCAGCGTATAAGCGGAAGCACGGCCTTTTCTATAGGAAAATTGCAGTGTCGCCTCCCAGTACTCTTTCCTCCCTGGAAATACAGTACTAGCACGTAAATGGAGGAATGGTTCTGAATGGAACATGGTTGTGCGCATGCGTTTCCTTTGGGTGCAACTACAACATGATCGCACTGATCAAAGTATGCAGGCCAGCCAACACCAGCATGGAGATATAGTATAAAATCTCAACGTTTTTATTAATAAATTCACGAGGGAAAAGTCGCGAGAACCCGTGTCGGCGAACGGCAGCTACGGCAACTATCGAAACCGACGCGATCTATACAAAGCCATGGCACTACGTCACTTGGCATTGTTGAAATCCCATCGGTTTTCGTGACGTATTGTAAATATGAATTTTGCATTTTAGATAACTCAGTAAATACAGTAGAATAAAATGCATTAATGCCAAACATGGGTCATTTACTTTTTTAATAAATCATTTTACTTTAAATTATAAATATTCTTATTTTGTTCTTAAAAATATTTTTGCAAGACGTCACAAAATCCATCTGTTTGCATGATGTCACAAAATCAGTGCCACGGCTTGATTATATCGCGTCGGCTTCGCAACTATCCGCGAGTTGTTAAATTCAACAGTTGCTTAGCGCTGTACCGAATGCTGCAGCAATAGAGTTGTTAAAAGCATTGTTGAGCTCTGTTGAAGGCTCTGACGTATACAACAGCGTACTGGTTCGAGATTACAATTTGCAGCAACCCTTTTCGTTGTTTGTTCTGTTGCCTGAGTATTAATAGAAATGGCGGCGTCCATGAGTGAACTCGAATTTGTGTATGAAGATACACAATTTTCGTTGCAATTACATGTTGACACGGCTAAGGAGGTTGCAAAAGGTGTATTAATGATCCTGAAAAGATTTCTTATCGAGATGTTTAATAATGGGCAAACGTGTAGATTAAAACAGCGGCGACGTGACATGGAATCATTATCCTGTGCGACCGTGGCAGATAGCTTGACAGGCGGCTTGTTTGCAGCTGAGAGCCAACAGAGAGGCGTGGTTTTAATACCGCACTACTGTGTGCAACACAGAGCAGCATGACGTCATTTTTG
>JAHWFO010072917.1:0-57251 GCA_023313115.1 Rhysida immarginata
TTTTTTGTTCTAGCATAAAAACAGTTATACATACAAGCGACAAAGTTGGCATGATTGTAGTTCAAACTCTAAAGTATTACAACAAATAATGAAAAACTGGTCAAGTGTAAGTTGGACTTGCACAATGCCAAACATAAAATCTTTTTGACGTAGAATACGTCTTACGTTTCGAGACTAGGATGCCACGCTTAAATCTTGAATATCATGAAAAGTGTTGATCACGAAAACTTTAATAATGTAAAAATTATTAATGATAGAAGAAGGATGTCACGTTCCAATTAAGCACGCAGTGGAAAATAGCTAACGTACGCAGAGTAAAACGAACAGACCTACAATTTAGTCAGAGAACCATCCACACTTGAATATTTTAATAAAAATCCAACAAAATAATAAGTAATAACAAAAGATGCACAAATATAAAATCAAAGAGTTTTCGGACTGGCTTGTCTGAATTAACAAAATAAAAATCTTAACATAAAAGATTTCACATTGCACCAATTAATTTTTTCATCATTAATTTAAAAATAAATCGTAACTCATAACATAGTTGCCTCACTTTGAGTAATATGTTTAGTTGATAAAAGGGCAACACAACAACTTAATTACATAAATTATGCTAATTAGCAGTAACAAAATCAAGACAAATTCCTGCACTTGAATTAATAAGGATTACTTTATAAAATTCATAATTCGTGTTTAACTCAAAGATATCCTATTTCGGATTTTAAATATAACTTTGATAATTTTTACATTGACACAGACAGGAATACGTTTAATAAAACAAACTGCAAATAACAGAAATATACTCAAAGTCCGTAATTAGAATTAAGAGTCCCGCAGTTCATAGAATAAAAAAAACTATCAGCAATACTGAAATGCGTTACAACTAACTATTGCACTTATTTAATCTTATAGACAGAAATAATCAGAATAATCCATGCGGCACTTGTTTCCGAGCACAAACTGGGATAATTTTGGCTAAATAATATTTCGTAGCACTAATCCCTGTACTTGAGTCGTAACGACTTTAACTCTGTTTTAATTTACATACGTAAAACGCATAACACACATTCTTACAAATACATGCGGCTTCACTCTTGCATTTAATTCCGTTTTAAATATGAGGGTAAGTCTTAACAGTTTCTGAAACACCCCTTGAATAAGGGTTAATTAACTACTGCCTTGAAATTTACAATATGGCGGCTAGTATTGATAAATAGACATTTCCGTTCGTACGGAACAATTTAAAGAGTGTGGCGTAGCACTACCGCTGTGAAATAATAAACTATACAGTACTCACGACATTCTTGTATACTTCATTAATTGCTAATGCGTAGGTAGCCGACCCCATCTTCTACGAAGGCGTTTAGTCCTCGCGGGAAGGCTCCTGTCCAACGCTCATGTCGTAACATCAGCATTCGTGAATCCCTGGATATGGCACACTGTTCCGTCCAGAATTTCAGCTCAAGTCTCGTCAAACAATTTAGAGGAAGTCCCACTGCAGGTTGATGCGTTATCTCCTGTCGTTCATTTAAGCTCCTCTCTGTTAGGCTATGTCAACATGGTCGGGCGTACTCCTTTCTTGGCTTCCTTTCGCCGTGAACGAATGCATTTTCGTTCCTTGCTGCCTTGGCCTTCTCGGCTTTTAACGTTTTCGAAGTCTCATTACTTCGGCTAACACAATATGCAGCTCCTCTTCGTAAGCCCACTCCATATTAATCTTTACACGGGTCTACTCTCGTTCGCCAACTCCTCGTCTTTTTCTTCCCCTGCTCACGTGTCCCGTCACCTTCCGCTCTCGTCGTTTCCAACGGCGCTCTTTCCTTTTTCTTCTTTGAATATCCCGCCTTCTCCTTCTCATCCTTCTCCAGTGGCGCCCTCTGTTGATAAGAAGGCTTATTTTTGTTACAGCGAGGTTTGCTTCGCTGTAACAAAGGATCTATATCGCATTCCATAGAGTATAGAACAAAGCATGTTTTAGACCATCACTGATTTCGTGCTAACCTCATTGTCCGACGCACTCGTAGTGCAAAGTTGAGTCAGAAAATCTGCTCTATGGTGGAAATTATATTATTCTAGCTCCGGGCTTCCTTTGTGCTACCACGACATTTGAGGTGTCATTTGTTTTATCCTTCTGTGCTGTATAAAATGGCTTACAATGTAAACCTCAATATTTTGTTGCCTCCCTTAACCCCATTAGCATATTGCGTAAGTGTGCACTGAGCCAAGGAACAGCACTTGGGGTAAGTGAGAGCAGAAGTTCGAGACTGATACTAGAAAAACGACTGATAACACCGTAATTTGAGATATACACACTTTATTCCTTTCATCTACAAGAAGACATACATATTATTCATTACCTTAAGTCTAACGGCCCATCTCATTAACATGCACATTAATTAAGGCGTTAACGCAATTCCCCAGGTCGTTAAACTAGCCTACCGGCACTCTTGCCTTGCCTAGCTTAATTCCGCTGTAATCTCTCTTAAAGTGAGGTCATAACCGTTTTCATACAGCATGCTATGAATAGTACTGAATGTCTACGTCCCGAATCAAATACTCCAGACTATACGCTAACGAGAGCGCAAAGTCCCTCCTTTATTATGGCGATATAAGGGGGGAGGAACAGTGACCCCTCTTGGCGACGTGAACATCAGCGAGCTATCCTCTGGCAGCATCAACCACGGTGTGCGCATTGATACACTCTATGGGTGCATGCCATCTTTGCTAAATGAACTGTGGTTAAAATTACTGAATAACCTCACTACTAGATTTACAGTGTCGCCAAAAATGCACGGCAAGGTGCTTAGTAAGTAAAATTAAACTACACAATAATAACATTTAGCTACTGTTTCACTTAGACGGTAAGTGGCGACTTTAACACACATAGTGTCACGCGAGCTGACAGCGGATCCTGATCGCGGGGCTGAAGAAGAGATAACCCAGATATTAGTGGCGCCATCTATTGATGCGATCGGGAAGGGTTATCAAAGGAGCAATAGGAAAAGAGGGCGACGTAAGAGGAAGACGAAGGCGGAAGTGACGAGACAACCGACGAACGTTATTTCTAGGTCAGTTAGGAGGAATCCAGCGTTCGAGACGGTCGACGACGAGCAACCTGCCGCGACCACAAAGTGCTCGAACGTTAGGCCTACGTTGTTGGCCAAGAAGCGTGTTTCTCGGGAGTATAAGAGTAAGAGAAACGAAGCCAAAGCGACTGCGTTCCGCGCGAAGCAGCATATTTCGCCGCCGGAAAAACCTACTGCGTCGAACACGTTGCAGCGCCTCAGCGAGTCACGTTTGCGTCGCCATAAAGAGGTTAGGCCTGTCGTAGCTTCGCCAACTCCATTAACCGCTTCGACCTCAGCTATTTCAAATGTGTCGGACGATAAGCAGTTCCAGTCAGTAGCTGAGGTATTTGAACGGTTTGCTAACCAAGACGAGAGCGTGAGCAAGTTTAGCTTCTGCGTCAGTGAGTATTCTCTTGCTTTTTATTGTCACTATCGCGGCTCTAGTACGCTCCTTCGAGCCACTGCGATAGTCAGGCAGCCTATTAATGCATTAGAATTTGCGCTGCGTTATTTGGTGTTAGTTAGAGCGCGTAGTTCGTCCCTAGCGCTCACAATTATTCATAGCAGTTCATTAATAACTCATTCTCCCGAAACCGAGCTGTTGCTCATTATGCCCTGGGGGCTCACTGCCTATTATAGAGATGATTTGGGCACCATCTACGTTTGAAGGCCTCTCATACCTATAGTCCAGGTAAATCTTACTATTACTATTTGAGCTTTTAGATTAAATGAGTACTTCAAATTCTGGATCTAGGGAGTGCCTTTTTACTCTACTTTAAGAAGAGATAATTAATATTATTTTATCTTTCTCTATTACAGTAGTACGTATAAATCCCTTAATGGGTATCAAACGCCGAGGCGTCGCCGCTTACTGATAGAGGGGACATTGGAACCCCTGCGGTAGAATTGAGACCTCACGATTGTTTCTACTTCTGACAGAATTCCACAATTTATTAAATATATTGTGTACATTGATTTGGCCGACCCTTCAAGTAAAAGGAGGCCAAATATCCCGTATGTGTATATGGGCGCAAGTGACAGCCCTATGAGATTTGTATAGCGTAAGTGGCTAATCATAACGGGTTCTTCTATAGATTGTGTAATTTTAGTTTGTTTAGCTATCGTCCCCACTACTCTGGCTGTGGTTGTGGTGGACGCTGTCCTTGCGATCAGCTATTCGCAAGATTCTAACCATTAGTATTTTGCTTTTTAGAAAATTAAACCGACTTCTTTTATTTCCTACCTACTGTGTTTTGCTGTAGTTTATTTTCCACTGCGCACAGCTTTCTCATACGTGACACATAGTCTGGAATCAAACACTGAAAACATTCGCTGCGTCACAGATAAGGTTCCAGCAATTTTTATCATCGCAACACAAAATTTGTGTCAAATGTCCGTTACGCTCGGGGCCAAAATGGAGCGAACTCACCAAGATTCTTCCAACGCCGTTCGGTTCTCTCTAACGTAGTCTTGTTTTATGGTCCAAGTGACGTTGCGGGGCAACCATCTGACATCCATTTAGCGAGGCGTAGGCACTGGGTATTTCATTCCTCTCGTTCGTTTCCTTGCTCCTTACGCTTGGTAGCAGACATACATTAGTGCAAAAATGTAAAACGACAAGCAAAATTATGGAATAAATAACTATGACGAGAATAGTTTTGTTTTACTTTAAAACATATTTATGTGACGCTTAATAGCCAAAATCCAGATCCCAACGCTGGCTCCTATCTCCAAGCCAATGTACGTTATTCTGAGATAGATCAATGTTCTTTCCACCTGTTAGAATTCTTCTATATATATCAAGAGACTGTATAACATCGACCATCATTATGTTCCAAAACTTAACTCAGCCAAAAATTATGATAAACACTCATCGCAAAAGCCAAAAAAGGAATAAAAAAAAACAAATTAATAAAAAAAATTTTTGGAAGCTGAGCAATCTTCGCGGAAAACATCCTAACAATAGCTGCTCCAACAAAGGACCATTTACGATCGCCTACGGAGGAATTCATACAACAAAACAAACAACGCGCACTTATATTTTACTATACACTACACGCAACACACACATACAACGACACTCATTATATCTACTACACGTGACTACTAAACTGGAACGTTACAATTTAATAGTGTCTAAGATATCGGCTTTCGAAGTGGCGTAATTTCGCAAAAATTACAGAATTTCCTAATTTATGCCTAATAAACACGAGAAAAATTATAAAAACCGTCAACGAAATATAGATCGAGAAATGGGGAATCCAAAAAGACCCGGATGTCCGATGTTGAGCGTCAACGCGCTCAACAGGAACGCCTCAAATTTGAGGAGCCGCGCCGCCAACATGAACTATAGCTCGATGACATAAACGTTTCTACATGCAGTGATAGAATTCAACCAGTGGAAGTCCATAACGAGCCATAACTGTCAACATTAACAGTATCTTCAAATATAATTTAAGTAAGGAGCCACATATATGAGAAAATTTGGGTGACTGAATTCATATTTCATTTTATATTCATTAACAATGAATTTGGTGATATTTATAATAGATTTTAGTTTGAGAAGGACTTACAGTAACGGTTGTGTGATATGTTTGCTCCATCAGTTTCATCAGTACAAAGTGAATGATTTCATGCTGTGCATTCATTGTAGAAGAAATTTAAAACTATTAGACACGCTGCGCATGTATGCCTAAGACGCGGGATGTAGTATCTTCTGCGTCAACCATTTGATGAGCCACATTTGTAGACTAGTCGCCAACATTTCGACCGTTTTGCCAGAACAGATAAACAAAGGGAAGAAGAGATGTGCAGTGATGGACATATAAGATTTAGATGAAAATTCAACAGGCTAAATCTATGAATCAAAAATATGATGAAAGACCGGCAGAGTTAGATAGCATAAGTTTAGCTCATTTTATTGTATGGTATACACCGGTAAAGAGAAAAGATTTTGATGATAAAGAGAAAAGGTTTTTGATGATACAGATGGCCATGAAGCCACTGAACAACAGAATACTATTAACGAAAACGATAGAACCTATGACATTCTTAGTTCAAACATGAATACAAATAGACAGAGAAATGTGGGCACAGAGTGATTAGATACCGTCATTATAGCATCGATGATACAATCAATTGCCAGCCTGAAATAGTTACACTGTTCTATCCATTTCGCAATGAAGTTGTAGATGTATTAGATGTGCAAAAATTCATCCGATTGTACGATGCGAACGAGATGAACATTTTAGCCAAAAGTAAAGAATACGAAAGGAACAGATGGAAGATCTTAGAGAACTGTGCAAGAAAGACGACGACATAGTAAACAACTTGCAAAGAGAACAAAATGAAAGATGAATGCAAGCTAAGTGTCGTTGGTGAGGCGCGTTATAAGAACAAGGATGACTTCGAATACGAGACCGGCAAGGCTATCGCACTTGTAAGAAAGTGTAGCAAAGTGGTGCCCAAACATCTGCAAATTAATGTGAAGAGAGAGAGTTGACCTTAGAATTTATAGCAAGAATATGCACACGCGATAGCGAATGCATACATGTGTACTTGGCCCGTACTGCTGGCAATAGCAAAATATTTATGATAGAAATTAATCATGGAAACATTAAACCTTAAATTGATTCGGACAACGGAAGATTACAATTCGTAATGCTTATACAGTCTGTACGTCCACTGGTAAGGCTGCAGTGAACTTGAACGAGAACACTCTGCTGTACACTCTATTTAGAATCACAACGCAGAGCAAAAGGGTCACTGGATTGACTCCTAAGGTCCTAAAACAATGTTATCGCCAATGCCTTTCTGTGAAATGTGTAATAATGGATGAGATAAGTATGGTCAGTTCAGATGAGTGATGCCCAATATCGTCGACAATTCATTTCACTTGTCACGGGTGATGTGCCAGAGTAATGAAATATTTTCAACTAGACTGACCAAGATCGGTAATGGTGAAAGATTGCTTCCTCAGGAGAAAGCAGTTGATTTAGAGAAGATTTAAAAGTAAACAATGGTGCGTGGATAATTTTCCCGATGTACTTAGGCTGTTTCATCGCAAGAACAGCGTTGATGCTCCCAACAAGAATGGTATCATGTGTAATAAGTTGTTTTGACAGTAATAAAATTAATAGTTATCGCCGCAGAAGTGAATTAGATCCAGCAAGAACAAAACTACACAAGATGGGTATTGTCGAATTAGGAGGCTTGCAATATCCTACATGCTTGGCTATTGACTCAACGTACATGTTGAGAGTGAACATCGATGTGGACGATGGATTTGTAAACGGTGCGATCGGTGTACTCACAAGGGACCGTAAAAAAAGGAAGCTAATTTTGTATGAAACAATGACGAAGTCCGTGGATAAGTACGTGAAAACATCAGTGGAAGACCTCAAGGAGTTTCCGAGTTATAGTCATTTATTGTTCCCATTCTAAGTCTATTGAGCAAATCCGAAAATGTTCGAAAGCATTTTTTAAATTTTGTTTATTGACACTGTGCTCATTCCTGTACAACATGTGAAAGAGATGAGTGTATTTGTCACGGAAATAAAATTCCAACTCGATTTCCGATGACACTGGCGTTAGCTTTCCCTTTCGCTTCTTCTACCACTCAAGGAGGAGGGCGGAGCATCTTCATTCGCCGCGTCAAATCCATCAAAACGCCTCAGCCAATAAGGAAGCAGATCGAGAACGGGGAGCAAATTCGAAAAAGAGCGAGCGGGAGAAACCAAAAACGGTTGAGCGGTCAACAGAACAAGAGCTTGAGTCTGAACGGGAACGACGAAAATGTCGGAACAGGAGCATTGAGCTATGCGCCATTATACCTACCTCGAGAATCGGTAGTCTGCACAAAACGGACGTTAAAAACCCGTCAGCGAGACCGACTTCGAGGACGTCGACGGCCGAGCCATGCCGGCAAACTCTACGGGCGGAGATTTCATTGGAACGGCAAGCGACTGACGACGCCAGCAGAGTTCCGAGTACGAGGGCCCGAGAGACGCTACCATTCGTCGGACGGACATTGACAGTATATACTTCGAATATCGTGAGTACGCTTTTTCACGTAGGCTGTAATGCCAGGTTACTCAATAATAGATTTAGTGACTTGTATAGGAGAGAACTTCGCTCCGATACCGTAATCAGTGGAGCGTGGCCAGCGGGACTCGCTGCTTATATGCAGCGGGATTTGGGTTTTACCACGATTCGTACATATAATTTTAAGCCCCATTCGTGGGCGTAATTCCCCGTTCGTGTTCTGTTTAATTTTTAAGAGTGCCCGTAACAATGTAAAGATTTACCTTGACGTATAACATTATTATTCCTTTTAGTGTGCAAGTAGTGAAAGTTCTACTAGGCTTTGTTCTACATAAGTGCGTAGTTATGATAAGGACTACCTGTGAACTTTGACATTTGCTAATTTTGTATGTTTAAACGTTAATGGAATGTATTCCAGAGGAACTATTAAGTTGTGGACTCTTTACCTTACAGCGGACATTGTGCTCGTTAATTTTTATGTGTAGCTTGAAGTTGAGATCTTATGTGAAAGAACTAATGGATTATATTCAATGTGCTTATTAAGTGCTGATATTATATTTTCAAGACGTCATACATGAATGAGTTTTGGTGTTAACTATTGATACAAGTGTATTATAAAGGTGTATCTTTTTTTGTGACCTTTAATTGATGATTATATATTTTAATGAGAATTGTTAATGCATTCATTGCATTGGTTATTTCGGACATTTCAATTTCCCGATTTGGACTTCATACTATCTGACTTATACTTTGATTTTAGTGATTCGCAGCGATTGTGTGAATAGTAATTTTGGAAAATGGGAACTATTGTTATTGTATCGCTTTGTGTGTGGCCACTATTTATAAGATTCTAGAATGAATGAATCTTTATACCTTCAAGATTATGTTACCAATGTTTAGCATGTATTCTTCAGGCAGTTGCTGATATTTGGTTATTAACTTAACGAAGTTAGTTAAGCTCTATTTTAAATAGGTGTTTATTCTGAGCTATTGTTAATGCAATAACTTTATACCCAGCTTTGTCCTGGGGTTTGTTTAAAGATTACCTTTACATGTTTTTGTATTTTTATGTTATATTGCTGAAACCTTGCTTATACTTTCTTTATTAAATCATATTTAGTTATTATTATCCTACCACTGTACGTGATTCAGTTTCTCCACTGCGCATACTTAATTTATCTGCTAAATAAACGTTACAGTATTAGGTTATGGTTGTGAGTTCGAAACGAAAGAAACGAGTGAACAACATCTACAACATCAGCAAAAACAATCCATCTGTCATTTAAGGTTATAATTGCCAAAAGAAGAAATGGGCAAGAATCAAATGTAATCCACCTTTGATTTCCAAGTTCAAAGACAACATAAATGATGCTTTGAAATGGACAGTGATCACTAAAAGTACAGCGAAAATCAATTTAAATGGCACGATCAAATGTAAACGTGAACGATTTCCATTGTTGCCAACCACTGAGATCACGGCACTTAAATCCCAAGGTGCTACATTTGATCGTATCTTCTATGATTATGATATATCAGAATAAAATCAACTGTTAATATTTGGATTGAATAGAGTAACCAGTATAGATGGATTATATTGAACTAACTCTAAAGACTACTGTAATTGCTATCTCATTCCAGAGAGTCAAGCACGTTCGATGAAAAAGTTCAGAGACAAATACGAGAGATTGGAATCGCACATGCTGCTAACATTCACCAAACGCGTAAAAAAATTTCATATTAAAAATACAAACAACGATACTGTTAGCTACAACAATGATGATAATTCCATTGAACAACGGAATATTTTAAACATTGTAGTTACCAATCTCAATGCACAGTATTTAGTAGCGTATGCACAGTACTTATTACATTCATTACTTGACAACAAGTGAGACTTGGATAAATGCAGGTGAACCTGTATATATACACTGTCATATCACTGAATTATGACCACCCGCTTAGTAATGGGAGTAGCCACCCTTCGCTGCTATAACTGCTGCTAGGCGTCGTGGCATGGACGCAAGAAGTGCGCGGTACAACGCGTACAAGAGCTTCCAGAGTCATATGTGAAGGGTCAAGATGCCGTACATGGCGCTCAAGTTGCTCCCACAGACGTTCGATTGGATTGATGTCCGGCGAATTAGCGGGCCAACGGAGCACTCGAAAGTCAATAGAGTCTTCCTCGAACCAATCCAGAAGGAGACGTGCCTTGTGGCAGGGTCCATTGTCCTGCTGGAACACACCATCACATGGGGGGAACATCGTGAGCATGTGCGGGTGCACCTGGATTGCTACGATTCACAGATAGCCACAGGCACTCAAATTGCTCTCTAGACGAGTCAGTGGACCTAACTGCTCCCAACAGAAGATCCCCCACACATGCACTCTTCCCCCACCAGCCTGTTTCCGGTCCACAATAGCCTCCTGCATTACCGGCCCACAATAGCCTCCTGCATTACCGGCCCACAATAACCTCGGTACCCGGGCATTTGGCCGACGGACATTTGACCGTCGGACACTTGACCGACGGACATTTGACCGAACGGACATTCGACCAAACGGATATTTGGCCGAACGGATATTTGGCCGAACGGACATTGGACCGAAGGGACATTCGACCGAACGGATATTACACCGAACGGACATTTCACCGACGGACATTTCACCGACGGACATATGACCGAACGGAAATTTAACCGACGGAGAAATGCCCCTATATCACCTACATTTGGGTATTTGACGTAAAGAGATGTTTTCAGCAATATAATTCATTTAATGGGAAAAAAATGTTTTCAGGAGGTTATTTCGTGTAACAAATCTTATGAGACAAATCTGTTTAATTATTTCTACTAAACAAGCATATTGTTTGTTTAAGCAAGCAACCTATAAAATTATTCTTTTTTGTACGTCTTTTTAAATAAATGTTTGTTTTCATATCGTTAGGTAGGTTAGAATGGGAACCGGACAAACTGCGACTCAGGGTCTTGTATAATTAAATAATATCAATTCTTTTCCTGTATGTCTTTTTAAATGAATATTTTACTTCTATAAAATGAGATACTCATTAGTGCTGGGCAATATTTGATATTAGTATCGTGGTATTAAAAGTTTATTCCATACACATCAGATTTCTGTCCTGCTTCATGAGGAGACAAAAAAATTCTAATATCGGATAGTATCAAATGCGAAAATTCTGACAGTAACGATGATTCTAAAATATGAGATACTAAAGTATCGCCCATCACTAATACCCATCATGATTTTCATTAGGTTAGGTTGGTAAAGATATGGCTCTCTATACGGTCCACGTTTTCGGCAGTGAAATCCCATTAATGTTTTAAATTACATAATTACACCATGCACTATATATATCAAATATTCGGGTAGAGTGTTTATATCATTGAAAACTCTGAAAATGAACTCTACAGTGAAGATGTCAGAAATACTCAACCCATTACCAGTGATGCAAAAAAGACGAACCTCTTGTCTACAAACGTTTTAATGGGCGAATACGTATTTCGATCTCTTTGAGATCATTATTCAACGCAAAATAGGGAAATTCGACAATCGACAATCGATCAGTGTAGTGAAAAAGTGGTACGAGTGGTCCAGGAGCCTTTAGCTTACTTTACACGCTCCCTCAAAAAGTAAACCAAATGTGGTACACTGAAGTAGGAAAGAAGCCTGATGAACCTCTTTAAGTTATCCAGAAAAGAGTCCCTTCATGGTAGGGACGAGAATCGAAAGTCTTCCAAAGGGAGCCAAAAATTGGCCTCTTTTATCTTTCTAGTGGATAGAGCTTTAAACATCCCCTTGTCTACGGGTAGGTTTGACACCAAAATCGCACGCATCCAAAATATAGAAGTCGTCAATGGCTACAGTTCTGAATTGGTTAAAGATCTGGTCAGGAGAAGAAGTTTTGTGAAATTAGTTAGAGATTCCACAAAACTCAGCAGCAACGAGGATGCCAAATACAGATTGCCCATTTCCTATAATAGCGGACTCAACGTCAAATTACAGGCAATCTTTAAGGAAGAACAGCTGACCATAGCATACAAAAATCCGAATACTCTGAAGAGCCTTCTCGGAAACCCTAAGGACAAAACCATTGTCGCAGGCGGGAATTTATGAGATAGGTTGCAGCCAGTGTCCCAAGACCTATCGAGCAGCCACTTGCCGCATGCGGCCGACGCCAGGTTTGGTCGTCCTGAGAGATCCGCAGTAGCCAAGCACATGCTTGAAACGGGCCACGCCATTTTGTTAAAGGATTGCCGTTTACTTAGGTCTGTTAGGAACAGGAAATCATTGGACGCATACGAGACTTTGGAGATCGGGAAAAAGGACCCCGGAATATTGCTGAACAATGACTCAAGTCCCCTCGACGATTCTATTTTATTAAAGTTGCTTAAGATTTCTTAATTTTTTGGTTGTTTCCTTGTACTTTTTTAATTTAGTTTTCTTACTGTATTTTGTTGTTAAATGGAAGGTTTTAGATTGTATAGTTTAGAATTTTTATTATGTATATTTGGATTTTGTTAACCTTTTTTCTATTGTATAACTTTTGCCAGTTGTTTGAATCTGTACTGTATACTTTGGTAATTTTGTTTTGTATAATTTTGGATTTTGTATAACTCTCCCATTGGACGTTGGACTGTTCCTTGATTGGTCCTTTGGAAGAGAGTCAACGGCCCCTCTTTTTCTTATAAACAGCTTGCTTTGTTAATTTCCCAATCATTTGCGTTGAATAATGATCTCAAAGAGATCGAAATACGTATTCGCCCATTAAAACGTTTGTGGACAAGAGGTTCGTCTTTTTTGCATCATGTCTTCAGACACAGTATATTCCCACTACTCACCATTACCAGTTGATTTTCATATTTGATACTATCCGATTAAGAATTTTTATGTCCCCTCATAAAGCAGAACAGAATTTTTTGATGTCTATGAATAAATTTTTAATAGACGATACTGGTATCAAATATTGCCCATCACTAATGAGTATCTCATTTTATAGAAGTAAAATATTCATTTGAAAAGACATACAGGAAAAGAATTGATATCATTTAATAATACAAGACCCTCAGTCGCATTTTGTCCAGTTCCCATCTTAACCTACCTAACGATATGAAAACAAACATTTATTTAAAAAGGCATACAAAAAAGAATAATTTTATAGGTTGCTTGCTTAAACAAACAATATGCTTATTTAGTAGAACGAATTAAACAGATTTGTCTCATAAGATCTGTTATACGAAATAACCTCCTGAAAATCTTTTTTTCCCATTAAATGAATTATTTTGCCGAAAACATCTCTTTACGTCGAATGTCCAAATGTCGGTGAAATGCAGGCATTTCTTCGTCGGTTAAATTCTTCGACCATTTTCGTCGGTTAAATGGCCGTCGGCCAAATGACCGGGTACCCTCTTTTCATGGTGTTGACGACACACTCGCCATCGCCCGTCAATCTTACGGAGCAAAAACCTTGACTTGTCGGAGAAGGCGACCTTAGCCCACTCGTCTGTGGTCCAATGGCGGTGCTCACGTTCATAGTCTAGGCGTTGTTGACGATGGCCCCTGGTCAACATGGGTACAGCAACCATGCGTTGCAGGTTGCGCTCAACGGTAATGTCGGATAAACATCTGTTGGCACCACTGTTGTATCTGGTGGTCAGTTGATGAACTGAGGCTCTCCTGTCACCTTTTACGAGTCGTCGTAGGTGCCGCTCACCCCGTTGGTCGATGGCTCGTGACCATTTACAGTGATGGCGTTGGGACGCGATTTCTGTCCCTGCTGTCCACTCTTTGTACAACTTCACTACAGCGGACCGTGAACAGTTCACAAATCGCGCCGTTTCCGCCTTGGTGCCACCCTTTTTGGATGTCTGTCAAATCTGGACGTTTACCCATCTTGAGGCAATTGCACCTGCAGTTTGATGCACCTGCTTTAAAGCTTTCTCAGCCTGTTATGCAAATTTTGCAATGTGTAATCCTTGTTGGGGCGAACCATGCGTGTGCCTTGATGGGGTGCTGGTCATAATTCATTGATATGACAGTTTAGATGGATTCGCATAGAGGACACAAATGAATCAGTCTGGTATTAGATCCGATGCACTCACCAAACATGGTGTAATAAGTTATAGGAAATCAGGCGGTGTTGCGATCTTCAGAAATATTAACTCTTTAACCGAATGCGAACATATACTGATAGACTGGTCAAACTGTAGATGACTGATTGACGCTGGTATCGGTAATATTTGTATGGTTAAAGTATGGTGAGACTTATTCTAGGCATTGTTTAAAATCAACATACTGTTCGATATGTGATATGGCAAAGTTGTTGTTCCGTGCGATGATTAAATATTCACCAGCAACTACACCTATCAAAGACAAAATGGAGGTGGATACTCATGTGCAAATTATGATATTTGGAGACTTCACTGTAGATGCTATTTTAAACTTACAGTTCTTGGTTTGTGAATTAACGTTTCAATTTAGATTACATGCCCATCGAATCATCTACTACATTGGGTGGCAGTACTACAGATTTGATATTGATTCTAGTCTGTTGACATTTGTATCATATTTCTCTTATCACAGACAACTGATTTGTAAGTTGTGAATGAATTATAATTAAGGTTCGTTTAAAAATAACGAGTCTGGTTAAAAACATTATGATATTTTCACGACTTTTTCTTTAAAGAAAATACGGCGATTGCAAGGTGATGTGAAAGAGAAAGGAGGAGGCGATAAAGTTGATAATAAGTTTCAATTTAATTGTGCTTGTCACAAAAGTAAAGATACAATTGAAAAATTAATGAAATTTAAATCTCTGGACGTAATGACTGCAGGACTTGTGCATAAGTGCGAGGTCTGTAGCCTAAGCATCCCAGTCTCGATGTCCATCCGGCTTCCATGTTAGTGAGGTACGATGTCGGGTCAATCCTGGACCTATCTTTTCGTGAGTCGTTTTCAATTCCGGGTAACGAAACTTCAGTGTCTGGCCGTAAGTCTCCGCCGAAAGCTTCTATGGGAAAACGAAAATAATTTGGACAACTATGATTAGCAGAGTTGAATTACACCTTGCTAAATAAAGTGAATGTCTATTCAGCTGGAAGCTTAGAGTTTGAATCTGAATGAAAAATTAGATAAGGAGCATGTAGTGAGAAAGAGAGTTATACTTGCACTTAACCGCTCTAATGATAAAAAGTTCTATTGCTATGAGTCTATAATCAAACACATTACCCTGAAACGGATGCAGCGCAGCAAAGCCGAGTCACCGATGTGGTCGGTCCTCCTTGTGGCGATCCTAGATCTTTCCCTCGGCTGGCGGGGGCAATGCGCGTATCCTTTGGAGTGGTCTCCGTACGTGAACTTAGATCCAATGGTTCATTTTTCCGGGCTCCTACCCTGCACGACTCGTCTTGGTTGATTAGCTTCGGGTCCCGTGGCCTTTCAGATCTTAGGTGGGAGAAACTCCTGCTTCCTCGGCCTTTGGTGAGAAATCGTCAAAAATTATGTCGGAATGGGGTGGACTTGCCTTGGTACCTCGTCTCCGTGTCCCTGCTGGGGCGTTCGTCGCGGCTGAGGCGGCTGGGTTCTTCTTCGCTAAGTTTCCTACACGCAGCTCCAAATTGTAAAGCAATGGATTATCAGCATTCCTTGGATTCCTCCGAGATTGATCGCCGAAAGAGCTCACCTTGGCTCTCCTTAGATGAATGCTGCTTCGCAGGGTCTGAGTCTTTTCCGTTACGCTCCGGGGGCAATTGTTCCTCCACTTCGGCATAGGTTCATCCACTCGGTTCCAGGCTGATCGCTTTACTTTTCGTCCGCTGTTGGAGCTGGAGCAGATGGTTTATGCTCCAGCAAACACCCTTAGACCGATGTTAAAGCAGGGTGCTCAGGCGTACATGCATAAAGCGTTATGTTTCGAGGCTCGTTATCCCACCGGTAGGTCATCAGAAGTCTAATGGGAACGTGTATAGATGTGCATAGTTTTTAGTATGGTCCCCTCCGATGACCTCACAAAGGCGTTTAGATGACGTGAAACGCCTTTTGAAAACTAAAGGACCTAGCCGATACCATTCTAAGAGGAGGAAGGACCGCAGATGTAAAGATCCTTTTTTCCACACAGATGACGTTGTGGAAAAAATCCCCCTCGCTCTATCCACTCTAGCCGTCCATAGTTCCTTATTTAGAAACATAATAGGTATCGCTA
This sequence comes from Rhysida immarginata, assembly GCA_023313115.1. NCBI lineage: Eukaryota > Metazoa > Arthropoda > Chilopoda > Scolopendromorpha > Scolopendridae > Rhysida > Rhysida immarginata. The sequence goes on from JAHWFO010072917.1 coordinate 16,330, forward strand.
GATCTAAGTTTAGTGGATCACCGGTGGAATCATCCATCAGGAATCGCACAAAGGAGTAAGAAATCCTTGGAAGACGGTAATGAAGGCACAGACGATTCTAAATGGATTGAGCAAACGAGCACTCGAAGAATATATGCGGAATAGTCTCTATGTCACCACAATGTAAACAACCAGCAGATCTGACCACCCTCTATAGATGAAGACGTTGGAGGGAGTAAAATCCGTGGTGCAGCAACCGCCATTGTATGGAGAACACAGTTCCGTCAAAGGCAACAGATTTTAATGCCCTTAAAAAGGCTGACCACGGATAATCTGGACAGAGACGAAAGATGTCGGTAGTCTCGCCCTGGTCAGATTGCTGAAAAAACCAAGACAGACGCAGATGACCCCATTCTTGGTAGTCTAGCTGTCGTAAAGCTGGTAGAATACTCACTAGGTCCCCTTGAAAAAGATGGTAAATCAATGGGTGACGCACTTAGTAGTTATTGGCAGCAAGTGAGGTAACGGTATCCTATTCACTTTTGAAGAACACTCGTAAGTATACAAACTCAAAGTTCGCCCACAAAGGTGGGAGGAAAAGAAAAACACGAATCATTGCAGCAAGCCTTGCTGCAATGAGGTATCGCCGGATCTCGGGCAGGCCTAACCCACCCTTTTCAAAGGGAGTGAAGAGAAACCCTGCCCGAACAGGATGACGCTGAACAGAACTTCCCCACACACATTTAGCAATAGCACTGCGAACTTTGTGGAGCATGTTTGCTGGTGGTAAAGTGAATAGGCACTTAGATGACAACAATGATAGGATATGAGACTGCACAAACCGCACCTTGACAAGCATCGACGTGGAAAAACAAAAATTCCTGTCAAGGCGGGCAATACATTTATCCACCACTTGCTGCCAATGGATAAAGTCCATGTCTAGTGAAAAGGAAAAAATAAATCCAAGCACTGTGATCTGACCACACCATGTTATTGGGAATGATTTGAGCTTGTCGATCGTCCAATTCCCAATCGCAATTCCCTTCGACTTGACGAGGTTGATGGTACTCCCCGTCGAAGTAGTGAAGAGATCGAAGGTTTCATTATAAATGCTCAGGGAATATGAGTCAGAAGCAAACAACACAACGTCGTCAACATAAGCTAATGTCCTGATGTTAATAGACGCCGCTGATAACTCATATCCCCGAACCTCCGGGTGGCGGTTCAAGAACTGGAGTAAAGGCTCCAAATAGAAGATGTACAGAAGAGGCGATAAATCCTCATAAGAACATCCCATAATTATTATTTATTGTAATTATCCCGAGCAACGCGGGAGCCTTTGCTAGTTTTATTAATAAACAACAAAATATTGTACATTTAAAGCAGCTGAAAGCCCTATGGGTTGAGAAATTTACTATTTATAAATACTTTTGGCTAATTATTATCATCGCAATTTAAACTAGTTTACAGTATATACAAAATACACAGGAGCAATCAAATAAGAATTATGAAGAAAAAGAATTTGGTAATAATTAAGAAGAGGATAATGAATTCAGTAGCAAACAAGAAGAAACAAGGAATGGTTATAATAACAAAGTTATTGATTGTAACCCAGTTTCTGTGTATAAAAATTATCCAAATGTTTTTAATTTATCTCACAATGTAATACTTAGTAAATGGCTTGACTTTTTTCATAATGGATTAAAATTCGCAATGAAAGACAAGGTTAGTCTGGCTAACAGAATAGGAGACATTGAACAGGCATTACAGCTATACCTTGTCTCAGCTTCAGTTGCGTAGCTGACAAAAAAGACAGGCCAGGGCACTTAAAAGTCAGATGACCAAAGTAGATAGAGCAACAATCCAACCTTCATCGTTCTAGCTTGCATTTTTTTTCGTTTGTTGGAAACAATGAAGATTGGATTGTTGCTCGTTCTATTTTGGTCATGTGACTTTTCAGTGCCCCAGCCTGTCTTTCTAGTTTGCTTTGTTCAGTTGAGAGTGACGTCACAAGTGAAGCGGTTGCAGTTTGCCCGCATGAAGAAATACCTCCAATAATTTTCTGTATAAAAAGTTAAAAATTCTTTCTGGATTCATATTTCATATTTTTCTCATTGATATACTAAAAAATCGGCGGATTGAAAAGCCATTTGATGAAATAAAAAAAATAAATATAATGATATTGCTCTGTAGTCGAGATTATTTGACTGTAAACTGTCGCTGTCTCTTGTTCCTAAGTGAGATGTGTCAGTAATGAAAGATGTTCGAGTTTCCATGAAGAAGATTAAAGTATTCTAAACATTAATTTAAAAAAATGATGTCTGGTGTGAAGTTGCATACATAAACATAGAATAATTTATTTTTTAATGGTGGAAGGATATGATGTTGTCCACTATTCTGGTAAGGGATGCCATTCCATGACGTCACACTCAATTGAAGCTGAGACTGTGATAAAGAAGAAGTCCTTAAGTCATGTGTAAAAACTTTAATTAGAAATAAGTCAAATTTAACTCAAAAATTGTTTAGATATCCATAAAATTAAGAACTTTATGAATGAAAACAACTTGATGGTTAATGCAGATAAAGGAAAATTGGTGGTGATTCATAATAAAGATATTATATAGAGAAAACAGAATATAATGAGCATTCAAATAAAAAGGAGCTGGAGGCCCAGGAAAAGAAACTAGTATCTGTATGTCAGAAGTATTGGCCCTGATTGTTGAGGCACTTGTCCCACTATGACTCAAAGAAGTGAATGGCTGTCTCGTAAAATTCCAGGGGCTGGGCTGTGAACCAGTTTCGCATGTACTGCTGGACGTCGTCGTCCAAGGAGAATTGTTTGCCCCTCAGAGCCCATCACAGATGGGCAATGTCATCGTTAATGCGATTCGGTGTTTCAGACAGAGCATCATCGGCTGACGACACCTGTCTTTCCCTGAACTCCTTGTGCCACAGCTTGACCCTTGCAAGGGACATGCAGTGTTTTCCGTACACTTGTGACATTCTTGATGAACATCTGTTCCCCCTACTCCTTCTGCTGTCAAAAACGAACGACACGTCTTTGCTGACCGTTGGATGAATGGCGCTTGCTTTTGCTATCTTTGTATAGTCACTTGACTTCCACCGTCACCCCTCATCGGTTGGCACATTCCAGACTCCAGCTCGTTTCTTTTAGAATGCTCCTTATATAGAAGATAACTCTCATATTTTAGAAGAAGAAAAATAACTCCAAATACAACCTATGACAATAAAGTTCGGTGAATGACATCAAAATTCTAACGGTCGTAAGAGTGCACCATCATCGTATCCTGCCCCAGACAGGTCGAGACATGTTTAAACAAATTTGAGAGAATCAGCGCTGCGAGTATGCTTATTGTGTTTTAACAGGACATTGAAGAGAGAAGGCGTAGTATGCGCAGTAGAAACCCAAAATGGATCAGCGAACGAAAGAGACTCATGAAATGATAACAGTTTACAAAGAAAGTGCTATTACTTTGAAGTGTGTTTATGAGTGGTTTAAAAGGTTCCGAGGAGGCCGGCACACCGTAGAAGATGCCCCCCGAAGTAGCCAGACATCCAACGTAATGTTACGACCCAACTGAAGACTATCTCTAAAAACAACTACGCCAGGAGTTTCCAGGACTTGTACAGGCGTTCCCAGAAGTGCATTACCATCGACAGGGATTATTTGAAGGATAGTAACTGCTGTTTCATGTAAGCGAGCAATCCTCTCTCAATATGCCATCATTCACCGAACTTTATTGTCACAGGTTGTATTATTTCAACAATACTTTGACAAGGCTATATGACTTAAGGAAACATGATCTAATTGATGATGAAACCTTAAAAAAGTGGAAACCGAAACTCTTAGGTCAAAACAAGTTTTATACAATAGTTAAACTCCATAAAAACTATCTTCTGTGGCTGTGTGCAGCGGACCAAAAATATATATCTCATGACCAACAATGCAAGGCAACGTTTGTGCAATATAATTAAGTTTCAATTTGTAAAAATGCATAGAATATCTGTTAATCAGGCTTTTCTTAGAGAAAACAGTTCTTAGTACCTAACAATTTCTTGAAAATCTTTAAAAATGATCAGTAACTGGGGATAATGGAGAGTTAGCAGACTATTGAGAAAGACTGGAAAGACGACAGAGGAAGCAGTCCATTAGCTCCGTGCTATGTTGAGCAAATATTAAACAAGTAAATTGAGAAGAATCGGCGACTGCTACATTACACAAGGTGATGAATGGCCAAGTTTTGCTTCAAGACATCGAGAGAAGAGGGGAATTGCAACAACATCAAGTGTACATCTAAAGTAAGATTACGTGACTAAAGAATTATTTAGACTGGCAGAGGCATACTTAGTCCATCCATTGCGAGCCTTTAAAAAAATTTTATTCGAATTTTTACTATATTAATTCTAAGTGTTTTAATGTAAAGAATAAATCAAAAGATCTTCAGTGAGGATTTTATTGTACGCCAATCTCAGCAGTTCAAATAAATTATGAAAAATAGGAAAGAAAATTCCGCAGCTGGGATTCGAACCAGTAACCTTTGGCTAAGGCTGCCAACACGCCAACCAATTGCGCCACGACGGCCATGAAAACTAACCACTTTTTACACGACCTTAGGGCTTAGTTGGAGTAGTTACCTAATTCGCAGGCCGGGACTATATTTCCTAAGGCATAAATTATATAAAAAATCAAGAGATCTTCAGTGAGGCCTGCGAATTAGGAAACTGCTCCAACCAAGCTCTAAGGTCATGTAACTAGCAGTTAGCTTTAATAGCCACTGTGGCGCAATTGGTTTGCGTGTTGGCGGTCTTAGCCAAACGTTCCTGGTTCGAGTCCAGGCTACGGAATTTTCTTTCCTTTTTTTCATAATTTAATTAATGTGATTTGTTTTAAGACATTTCAAAATTTACTCAATAAAAAAGTCAGGGCCACGCTGGGGTTATCATCTAGCTTATTTGGTTGCACAGCTGATCCAAACATTTCATAAAAACACATTTTGACTATATTCTGAGTGAATGTGAATATTTTGGAAACTGAGATGCTGATAATGATATGACTGAACGTTCATTTCCAAGAATTATTAATAATGAGCATAAAATATTGATGCAATGACAGGACATAAATATGGCAGCATCTATTGATGAGGCAAAGGAGTCAGACGTGTGTCCCTTGAGCTCCCTATCAAAACTCCAGACGACTGGCAAAAATTTAAGTGCCTGGAAAGGAAAGAGAAAGAACGTGTATTGATCAGAGAAACTCTGCAGCTAAAACAGAAAAATCTATGCCGTTATTGGAAACATCTGAACAACGGAAGTTTCGAATAGAGCAAGAGGGCATGAGCTTCTACGTCAAGGGCAAGAAAAACTTGGGTCTAAAGTATCCAGTGATGTTCCCGAGTAGTGAAGATGGATATCATTTTATCCTCTTCACGACCAGCATTATTTTTGAAGGATACTTCCAGGACCAGATTTTGTATACTATCTGGCAATCCAATGACGAACATGCGTTCGTCATTTACAATTTTGTAAGAAAATTTCCGTTTCAGAATCAGAATTTATTTCAAAATCAAGATCTTTGGCATCACTAATTGCATTGACATAATCATAGTCATCCATTTTCTACGAAAAAGGAGCAAAAAACAATGTAAAAATAATGCAAATACGATGTACGATAGTATTGAAATAAGTAATGGTTCCATCTATCGACAGGAAAAGCACTGGTTCCATCTATCAAAAAATAAACCCAATGTCTCCATCTATCGGCAGGAAAATGGACCCATAAAAGAAGAAATTGTTTCAAATGAGTTTATTGTTCCATTCCTGAAACACCACGTTTTTATTTGGTTCTTAGAATTAATAGCTGAGAATGACGAACGCATGTTCGTCATGGTATTGAACGGAGAGTCTATTTGGTGAACGCATGTTCGTCACTGGTCGAGAACAGGTAAATCTGAGGCAAGTCAACAAGAGGTAAATTAAGTCCTGGTATATCACCTAGAATTCCTGTTTTTCGGATTTTTCATTGAATGGATAGTCCTTCCCTATGTGTTGTATTGACTGACTTATTATTTAACCTTTTTGAGTTATAAATAAGTTTTAGAGAATATTCTGCTCACCTACATGTGTAATATCCCGAGCCTCTGCTAGTAGAAGAATATTTTTATTTTCCATAAACCACTAAGAATTCGTTACAAGTAAAAATCATGGTAACCAACATAAAACTAAAATCAAGTGGAAATATCTGGATTTAGACATTAAGGACATGTATAATATTCTTCCAATATTATCTGTCCTAGAAATTATTAAATTGCAGTTGAAAAATAAATTTAGTTATGAAATCGTTTTAAGCATTTTACACACTCTGAATCTTTGCATAGAGAACTGACCTTCGCCTAATTTATGCATGACATCAGCTCACCTGTGTCATATCCCACGAGAAAGACAGGTCCTGGCACGGACAAGTCACCTGATCATCTTAGTCTGATTAACAATGTAACTTTCATTGTTTCCATCTTGGATTTTAATAATCAGCAATTTTTCGTTTGTTGGAAACAGTGAAGGTTACATTGTCATTCGGACTAAAATGGTTAGGTGACTTTTCCGCGCCAGGGCCTGTCTTTCACGTGCGCTCAGGAGGCTAACCGAAACAATACTACTTTCGCGCGAGTTTTCTGCTATCATTTTTACCGCTATATTATATAATAGGTGTATGAAATAAGTGCGCCGGAGTGGAATTTAAGCATAAAGATTTTATTAACAATGGGTTTTTCAATGAGAATAAACTAACAATGAAACAATAAAGATGATTTCCGTTTGTCAATCATAAAGCCATCTATAGACAGTTATTGCTTCAATATAAAAATACTTAACAAATTTCCCCTTATTTTTATATTATTAACATAAACCAAGTAATTTAACAGCTTTTAAATGTAAACACTTCTTTAAAGGCTTGATTAAAATATCTGCTGCATTCTCATTCGATTGAACATATTTCAATGCAATTAGTTTCTCATTAATCTTTTGACGTATAATATGGTAACATATATCAGTGTGTTTAGATTTAGATCGTTCAATTCTATTCTGTGCTAATGAGATAGCAGCTCTATTATCACACTTTAATTCAAAGGGTAAATGGACATTTAAACACAATTCAGTTAGAAAAAGATTAAGCCATATAGCCTCTTTTACAGCAGTAGACATTGCAACGTATTCAGCCTCTATTGTAGAGGTGGCAATACACTTTTGTTTACTTGCATGCCAGGATACAAGATTATTACAAATGAATACTACACTTCCTGAAAATGAGCATCTATCATCATATTCGTTTCCGCATGCTGACATTATCACATATTTGGTAACGCAGTTTATAGTTCTTAGTTCCAGCTAAGTATCGAAGAACTCTTCTCGCTTGTTCCCAATGTTATCTTCCAGGGGTTGAACAAAACTGACTTAGTTTAACCACAGCATATTGTATATCTGGTCGTGTACAAAGAGCGATAAACATTAGGCTTCCTATAAGTAAGGAACTTTGGAGTTTTAGAAGCGTCTTCCATGGTATAACGCTACTATTGAGAGGTGTTGAAGCGGTTTTGCATTCTTCCATATTAAATTTCTTTAGTATGCTTTCTGTGAACATGTTTTGTTGTAGTGAGATATATTCATTTTGTTGTTCAATCTTAATTCCAATGAAATATGTGATTTCACCCAGATCTCTCATAACGAAGTTAGACGCAAATATGTCGATTACTTCATCAATTACTTCTTTAGTTTGGGCGAACAGTGCTATGTCGTCAACATATATGACAAGTATCGCTTTGCCATTGAGAACGTAAACGAAACTATGAGATTTAGTCTATGAAATTTCTGTTGCTGTAGATAATTGTCTAGTGTGTCGTTCCAAATTTTTCCAGATTGTTTTAGTCCGTAGATTGGTCGTAACAATTTTGCAACTTTGTTTTCCGGGTATTCGTATCCCTTTGGTAGTTTCATGTAAATATCCTCTTGTATCCTACCTTATAGGTATGCGCACTTAATACCAATATGGCAAATGTAGATAAGAGTATTCGAATTATGTTATATGTTGCGACTGGAGCATAAGTTTCAAAGTAATCAACTCCATATTCCTAATTGAAACCTTGTGCAACGAGTCTCGCCTTAAATCTCATAACTGTTCCATTAGAATTGATCTTGACTCTGTAGACCCATTTGCTACCAATGCAGGTTTTATCTTTAGGAAGATCTGTAATAAACCATGTATCCCTTTATCTTAATGTTTTTAATTCCTCGTTCATAGCTTCACGCCATTCATTTGCTTGTGGTGAGGATAATGCTTCGTCAACAGTTGTGGGTGCTTTTACTTTTAATAAATTGAGTTCAACTTGCTTTCGAATAACTTTGGTTCTTTGTTTAGCTTGTAACTGATTAGTTGTCCTGGCCAGCGCTTCATCAGGTTGGGAGCGCTCCCCCGAGAAACCCCTTCATTTTTGGGAAAAGGTGAAAATCACTAGGTGCCAGGAAGGCTGACTATATCTTCTTGTTGTGGAGGTTCATGGTCTTCCTGATCATAAATGATTTCAGCATCTGGGTGTTCCTTTGTTAAATCAGTGCAAATGACATTTTCAGTTTTAGAAAGCACCTGGAACCAATTTTCATCAACGTAGTCATGACCTTCACCATAAATGTGTTCATAACCTGAGACTTTTTCATTGAACTTTACATGTTTGGTCTCATTAATACAACCGTTGCCTTTGTTGGTCTTGGGATTCGACAGTCTGTAACTTTTGGTGTGTGATGCATATCCAACCATAACACATGGGGTGCCTCTATCATCTAGTTTTATCCTGCCTTGTTTAACTGTATAGGCTATGCTAAGCAACCCTATACTCGGAGATGACGGATACTTGGTTTGCGACCTAGCCAAATATCTTCTGGAACTTTTTCTTTTAGTATAGAGTGGGGTGCTCTATTCTGCACATATGCAGCGCATACGAGTGCTTCTGCCCAAAATTGTTGTGGAAGTTTGGCGGATGATAGACTTGCACGTGCCATCTTGAGTAGGGTGCAAATAACTCTTTCTGCAATTGAATTCATTTGTGGCGATTCGATATTGGAGCGTTCATGGATAATTTCACGATCGTCAAAAAATTTCTTCAGCTCCTTGTTACAGTATTCTTGGCCATTGTCACTGCGAAATCTGATCGCTTTCTTTCTGGTAAATCATTCTGCACGTGTAATATATTTTACAATAGCATCGGTTACTTGCGATTTATTACGAATGCAAGTTACTGTTAGCTTTTTTGAAAAATCGTCTACAAGCGTGTCAAAATATCATGATCCACCATTGGATTCTACAGGTAGAGGACCACAGACATCCAAATGTGTTAACTGTAATACTTCTTTAGTAGTATGTTCATTGAAGGGGCTTTTGTCATTTTTCCAATACAACAATCAGCACAATTGATGGTATAGGTGTGAGTGTTCATGATTCAATGCACCATGTCTTTATCCCTGAGTTGTTGTAATTTAGATTGACTAATATGACAAAATCGATGATGCCAAATCGGAGAAACTTTTGTGACATGAGTGACAATTTAATTATTTGGATTCAGCATTTTCAATTTGGCTACAAAGAGGTCATCTCGTACTCGAGCTTCTGCTTTTATTTTACATGTTGAGTTGTCATAGATTTGAACAATACCGTTTCTAATAGATACTGATTTGCCTTTCTTTTCCATTTGTCGCACTGAAATAAGATTTCTACGGCAATTTGGGATGTAGTAAACATCTCGGAGTGTACCAAGTGTGAATTTATTTTTGTTGTAATAAAATTTTATACTTATATCACCAACACCAGTAGCACACAACTTGCTTTCATTTATAATGCCATCAGCTGATAATACAGATGTGGGAGGTAGTTCACAAAACATCTTGTACCAGTCACATTGCTTTGTAACATGGATAGTACAATCAAGGTCTATAAGCCACGTATCATCAGTTTTAATTGCTGATAGAGAGAGTATAAATGAATTGTGATCTTTCGACTTATAAGTTTTGGCATTTGTTTGTTTACGGAATCTGCAGTTTTTTTATGGTGTATCCAAACTTGTTACATCGAAAACACTTAATTGTATTGGACTTTGAATTCTTAAATGATGGATTCGGTTTGATATTCTTTTGTTGTGTATGCACGACATATGCTTCAGCAGTTTCAGATGTATTGCGATTACTTTTAAGTTGTCGTCGTTCATATTCCGTGAGCAAGGCTTCTTTGGTGAATGTAAAACGCTGGTCATCCCAGTTTGTGGTTGAAAACGCAACACCATCATAGCTTGTAGGTAGACCACTGATCTGACCACTTATAGCGGCTAGTTGTTCATTGGTGAAAATACAGTTCACTTCATGCAGTTGTTCTTTCAGATACTTAGTTCTTGTAATATAAGTGTCCATGGTTTCGGTATCATTAAACTCGTTTTTCATTAATTCTTGAATAAGTTGTACCATTCGAGGTCTTGAGTTAGGCTCTAAAGCATTCTCCAACGTTATGCAAGCTTCGTTGGCACTCGTACAGTTCATAATATGCTGTTGTGCATCTGGCTCTATTGCTAATGCAATCGTGGCATGAGCATTCTCATCTTTTTTTATGAATGCACGTAATTCTTTGGGTATAACTGGTTCCGGTTTCGGGATTGATCCATCTATGTAACTCCATAAATCACGTTGTTTTAATAACCATTTCATTTTTAAAGTTCCATGATTGGTAATTGGTACCGTTTAACTTAGTAAATTTAATGTAATCTTCCGATATAGATGGCATTATAGTAACTTCACTTGAAATGAAATAGTTCACTAAACTGTACCGGCGTCGTTTTCTTAGTTAAGGAAAGGCATAATTTTTCTCTTTGTCGTAGGTCTTCTTAGATTAGCAAGCATAGACAAGGCTGAGTTTTCTTTCGCTCAAAATAAAAATAATCAACTATTATTTTAGCTTATAGTTGCGGGAGTTAATGTAGACCGTCTGGATAAGTTCATGGACTTGTAGTTACGTTTTTGGAGACATATCTGGGCCCATAACCAATATTAGATTATGAAATAAGTGCACCGGAGTGGAACATAAGCATAAAGCTTTTATTAACAATGGGTTTTTCATTGAGAATAAACTAACAATGAAACAATAAAGATGATTTCCGTTTGTCAATCATAAAGCCATCTATAGGCGGTTATTGCTTCAATATAAGAATACTTAACATTTTATTAATTATTTATTATAATACTGTCTTAATATTCTAACATGTTTATATATTTTTATAATTGCTTATGTTTATTCTATTTTATTGGTTTATTTAATTATTTATATATTTTAACTTAAATTTTTATATGTTTTTTAATGTATTTATTCATTTATATTTTTTAAAGTTTTATCGTATTTTTCTTATTTTCATTTTATTCACTTACTATGAAATAATAATCATTTTGTAATTGAGGTTAATTTACCTTTTATATTGAATTTATTATTATTATTACCTGTACATAAAAAAGGTAATAAGCAGGACCTAAATAATTACAGACCTATTGCAGAATATTAGAATGCTGGATAAAGGAAAAACTAGAAATTTTTTTTAGTAAATATAAGGAACTCTATGGTTTCAGAAGAGGGATCTCTACCCAAATCCTCCTTTTAGATCTGAATGACAAACTAAGCTATGCATTTCACAAAGAATTATTTGCTATTTTGGTGTTTCTAGATCTTAATAAGGCTTATGATATGCTAGATCATGCAGTATTAACATATAAGCTACATAATTACGGTATTTTTAGATATTATTAAAAATTTTCTAAGTAATAGAGAATAAATAGTATATTTTAAAAATAAAATATCATCCAGAACTAAACTGGAATGTGATATCCCCCAGGGCTCATTTTTATGTCCTTTCTGTTTAATGTTTTTATGAATGATTTGCCCAATAGTGCTGATGATTCCCTAGTTTATTTATACGCAGATGATATAGCCATATTAACTATGCACAGAAGCGAACAGTTGGCACTTAAGATTACACAACAAAATTTAATGAATGTGGTTGAGTGGAAACGTGCTAGTATGTTAAGTTTAAATATTCAGAAAACCCATTTAATGAGATTTAAGATTCTCCACAAGAATTATGTGAATTTCTTTGAAAAAAAATTTATATTCATGAAATACACTGTACTAGAGCTTCAGCATCTGCGTGTCCAAAAATAAATGATGTCATTAATTTCAAATATCATGGAATGTGTTTTGATGCCCAACCAAATTGGCATTCACATATTTCCTCTCTGAAGTTATTGTTACATAAGCTTATATCAGTAATATACCATATCAGTCCTTATTGTCCTATTTACATTAGAAAAATGAATTATAATTCGTTATTTGAATCACGTATTCGTTATAGTTTATTATTGTATAAATTTGGAATAGAGTTTAAAGATATTATTAAGATACAAAATAAAATCATTAAACAAATAACATATGGCACTAAGTTACAAGAACATCCAATAGATCTTCAATATAAGGAATTAAAAATTTTAAAAATCGAAACTTTATTTGAATATATGGTTTTCACACAAAATTATTTTTCGAAAAATTATTTAAAACGTAAAAAACAAGAATATTTTTTATGGAAGAGTATAATTTTTGACATACCCCAGATTTTTAATAATTTTGGAAAGCGAGAAAGGCAATTTCATGTTCCATACTTATTTAGTAATGTACCAGAATGGATGCTTAATTTAACATGTTTTAATTTAATTAAGTCTAGTTTTTTATATTGGAAAAACACAAAATGTAAGCTCAAAATTGGATAAAAGAAGTTTTACGAAAAAGGTTTTCCGTTATATTTTAAATGGAATAATATATATTTGTTTAAAAATTGTTTATACTTATGTTGACCTGTTTTTATATCCATACAAGCCCAGGAAGGGCTTCGGATTTTGGGTTTCGAAATTGGCCTCTAGAAATATTATAGGAAAGAAGTGATTATCTTATCGGTGTAAAAAATCGTTATAAAAAGTAAATTTAATTTTTGTAAAAATTATCTTGACTCAAATGGAATAAAATTGAATGAATTGAATTGTATTGTATTATTATTATTATTATTATTATTATTATTATTATAGTTGGTTAGATTATCGTTGAATAAAGCCAACGAAAACCATCGAACTGATTCTGCGGGGAACTATTGCACCCAGCCCAGGGACAAGCAAAAATATAAACACTCATGTCCTCCGCGGAATTTGAACCCGCGAATCTAGCATCCGATAGCGACGAGACCTGCGCCTTAGCACTCTCTGCCACCGAGCCAGTATTTCTTATGTTACTCATTTAATTAATCACTTTAAATTATTTTATTAATCTATTTGTGTATTTAATTATTTTTTTCTTTTTACAAATCGCGTCAGCAATATATAGAAAAATTTAATAAGTGGATTTTTTTAACACCACATCTACTGAAAGCCTGAGCGCGAAAACGTCATACCTTGTTACATCTCCTACCGTAGGGTATTGTTAACCATATTTCAACCAATAATTGTCCCTACTATTGGTGATGTAACAATAGATGATTTTTCTGTGAGCAAGCTTTCTCTCTAGGCGGTATTGATTTTACTCCTTTTATATGCGATTCATAGTGGAATACAAGTGGGATGAGTTTTAACCAGGCTAGAAATATCGCCACCGCGGTTTTAACTAGTGAGTACTGAGGTCTTCAGGAAGTTGTTTTGACACTTTGACTTTTAGGAAGTTGTTGTTCATACCACGGTTGAAATGTATAGCGCATGCGTCATGACGTCATTGATAAATTAGGAGAAACCCTAACAGTCAGTGTCAAAATTTATAAACAATACTAGCAGGCCCGGCATTATTGTTAGCTATTGTTATACACTGAGCGGCCAAATTATTATGACCCCCCCTTAATACAGTGTTGGGCCACTTTTCGCTCTTATTACTGCTTGCATTCTTCAGGGCATAAATTCTATGAGATGTTGGTAGATTGTAGGAGGAATTTGAGACTCACTCTGAAGAACTGCACCTTCCAATTCCTGCAGATTTGATGGTGCTGGATCCCGTTGCCTCATGGCCCGTTCGATCTCATCCCACAACATCTCAATATGATTGAGATCTGGCGATTGTACAGGCCAACGAAGCAAGGTAAACTCTCCGGCAAGTTCTTCGAACCATCTGAGGATGATGCCAGCCTTATGACAAAGAGCATTGTCCTGCTGGAAGTATCCATCCCCATCAGAGTACACCATTAACATAACAGGATGTACTTGATCTACGACAATACCTATATAATCTTGGGCACGCACACATCCATGCAGAGGAATCAAAGGACCCAAACAATGCCAAGAAAACATCCCCCAAACCATAATACTGCCGCCACCAGCTGGAAGTGTTGTGGCGATGCAGGTGGGGTCCATGCTTTCGTGTTGTTTTCTCCATATTCTAACCTTGCTATCTGCATAATGCATTTGAAATTGTGACTCATCGGACCACATGACCTTTTTCCAGTCATCTACTGTCCAATCCTGTGCTTTTTGGCGAACTGGAGACGTCTGCTCTTGTTCAAGGCTGACAGTAGAGGCTTTCAAACTGGTCGTCGGCTTCCATAGTCTAACCGGTGTAATGAGCGGCGAACAGCTCATAGAGGAGCCTATGACAACCGGAGCCGGTTTTTTGCTTGGTATTCCACTCTCTGTATGCAGTTAATAACTGCTGTTCTTGAACACTTCACAAGTTCAGCTGTTTTGCTGATACTGGTTCCAACACTGCACGCGCCGACGATCATCCCGCGTTCAAACTCAGTTAAATCACGTTTTTTGCCAATATCGTCGCAAAAAACACAGTGCAACTGATGGTTCACCTCACCTGCATTCCCCTTTTATAGCTATCTAGCCCTCTAGTGGCAGTGCTATGATGCAATAGCTCATTTGTCAAAAACTGTCGGGTGGTCATAATAATTTGGCCACTCAGTGTATATGAGCGCCTTTTAAAAATCAACTAACGGAGCACTAACTTTTGACTGTTCTACGGACTGTATTAAGTTGAGCATCCTCCAGGAACTTTAAATTGTTTTTTTTTCGCAAGCCTATATGTTGCCGCAAGCTTAACTTACCTGTAAAAATCCCATGAAAATTCGTCAAATAGTTTTGGATATTAGCTTGTTCAAACAGACAAACAAAGTATTTATTATTATTATTATTTATTTATTTATTTAAATAGGTGAGGCAAGAAACAACAACGCCCACCAGAGCCAGAATGGTCAGAGACCGACAATTCAGGCTCTGGGGGCGAAAAAAACAACAGGAATTCTAACCATTGTTACAAATTGAAACTTATCTATATTGCACAAACTTTGCCTTGCACTGTTGGTCATAGGTTTGTTCAATATAGATAAAGTTGAATTTTTCAAAATGCATAGAATTCCTGTTATTCAGGGTTTTCTTAGAAAAAAAGTGTTCTAAATACTTAACAATTTCTTGAAAATCTTTAAAAATGAACAGTAACTGGAGATAATCGAGAATTATCAGACAAATGAGAAAGAGAGAAGAGACGACGGAGGAAGCATCCCTTTAGCTCCGTGCTGTACTGAGCAAATGGTAAGCAAGTAAATAGAAGAATCGGCGACCACTAAACTACACAAAGAGATGAATGGCCAAGGTTTACTTCAAGACATCGAGAGTGGGAATTGTAACAACATCAAGTGTACATCTGAAGTAAGATTACGCGAAAAAGAAATTATTTAGACTAGCAGTATCCATCATTGGAGAGGTCTATCCTTAAAAAAAATTTTTTCGAATTTTCATGTGTTAATTCTAATTAATCTCATGTGTTTTTTTTTAAGATATTGCAGAATTTTATCCAAAAAAAAAGTCCAAGCCACACCGGGGTTATCACCTAGCTTATTTGGTAGCACATCAGATCAAAACATTTCATAAAAATTCATTTTGACTAGATTCTGTGGGAATGTCTATATATTGGTAATTGAAATGTTGATAATGAGATGATTCAACGTTCGTTTCCAAGAATTATTAATAATGAGCATAGAATGATGCAGTGACAGGACATTGATGAGGCAGCGTCTATTGATGAGGCAAAGGAGTCACGCGTGTCTCCCTTGATCTCCCTATCAAACGTCCAGACGACTGGCAAAAATTTATGTATCTGGAAAGAAAAGAGAAAGAACGAGTATTAGAAAGAGAACTCTGCAACTAAAACAGAAAAAGCTATACGGGCGTTTGAAACATCTGAACAACGGGAGTTTCAAACAGAGCAAGAGGGTATAAAGGGCAAGAAAAACTTGAGCCTAAGTAACTGGTGATGCTCCGTCGTGGTGAAGCAAGTCAAGAAAAGTTTAGATAAAGTCCGAGTATATAATCTAGAATTCCTCTTTTTCATATTTTTCGTAGAATGGATAGCCCCTTAGCTCTGTGGCGTTGATTGAGTTATTTTTTAACCAATTGGGTGTTGTAATTTAATTTTTTGAAATTGTTCTGTTTACCTACAAGTGTAATTATCCTTGGCAACGCCGGGTGTCTCTGCTAGTCTTTCTATATTTATAAAGTAGGATGTTTGTAGGTTTGTTTGTTTGTGGGTTTGTTTGTTAGTCGGTTTGTTTCTTATACAAATCTACACTTTTATTCCGTTCTTGATGAAAATTTGCATACTTGATCTTCAAACCATGAGGAAAGTCATAGTCTACCTCAGATTACGATAAGATAATAATTATTGGTAAAAAAAATCGATATTTATGGTTTTGGCAAGCCATATTAATGCGAAATATCTCATGTCCAACAATGCAAAGCAAAATTTGTGCAATATAGATAAGTTTCAATTTGTAACAATGCATAGAATTCCTGTTATTCAGGCTTTTCTGAGACAAGAGAGTTCTCAGTGCTTAACAATTTCTTGAAAATCTTTAAGAATGATCAGTAACTGGAGATAATGGAGAGTTAGCAAACTATTGAGAAAAATTTTAAAGACAGAGGAAGCACTCCTTTAGCTCCGTGCTGTATTGAGCAAATGGTAAGTAAACGCCGACCGCTAGACAACACAAAGTGATGAAAGGCCAAGTTTTGCTTCAAGACATAGAGAGGAGAGAGGGAAATGCAACATCATATGTACATCTAAACCAATATTACGTGTGTAAGAAATTATTTAGACTGGCAACGGCATCCTTGGAGAGGTCCAGCCATTGTGAACCATTAAAAAATTTTATTTTGGAACCTGACCAGACAAACCTGATGATTGCGGCATTATAATTACATAGTTGTCTCATTTCATTATTAAATGATAGAGCACTACATGAGATTGCCAAGCGGTTGCGAATACCGTTTCGCCCAGATTTCGATCTCAACAAAGCATACGGACTAAGTTAAGCGACATCAGAGCGGAGACTATTATTCATCCAGATACCGCAAGTTGGGAGTCCGCAGGACTGGAAGGATTTTTGAAGGGAAGAGTGTCCAGATTCATGACCAAGCCGAAGCCAGGCGTTTGGAGAAAAATGTTGAGAAGTGGCGGGGATCCAACAAAGTCGTAAGTGTCTCCCCTTTTCGTCTAGGAGAGGATGTCCGTATATTCATTATTAATTGGAGGAAGAGATTCTCGTGCATGGAGAAAAGACAGATCTGTTGCTAAAAATATTGACATTGCACGTCGAGCCAAAGTTATGCGGAAAGACTTCAGAGATACTAAGAATCGCCGCCCAGAATTGGGAGGTGGGAAGAAAGATGCTCATACAGTATTACCGGGGGACACTGGTCCGAAAGTTAATATTCGAAAGTCTTACACCAAAGTACACAAGAAGACCAGGAGAAGTATGTAGATTATGGAAGTGAAATGATGCGAATGAATTTCATGATGCATCCGCCATTGAAGAGATAGAGAACAGCTATGGCAATAGATTATGGAGAACCTTAACATCGAGTATACATCAAGGCTGCCTCTATTGCGTAATGTTAGGGAGCCAGAAGGGTGGGCTGTTATCTTAAGGTACGAACTGACAAAAGAACGAAAGAGATCATCGTGTGACGGACGTTCCAGTGTCATCTGCGGGTTGAATGTCCCTGAGTAAGTCATGGCGGAGAAATGGTGAGTGGTATCTCCCCACATCCGTGGTAGAAGAGAGACCTAGGATTCGGAAAATTACTGAAAATCCCTTACCCGACTCCCAACATATTAAACTTCACCTGGAGCGACGAGGATTTAGCAAGATAGCCTTAACACTCGATTCTGTGCAAACCGATTAATTCTTGATACAGGATCTAGCATTACAATTGTGCACCGTGACCTCGCGCGGATATTAAAAGGATGGAGACCAAGGATACATGAAATAAATGTTTGTGGGACTCGGTGATGTGGGAGGGGAGGCGTAAACTACTTATGATTACTAGTGTTTACCTGGTGGTAACGTTTTCTCATTCTTTCATTTTATCTGGCTTTATCACACGATCGGGTACAGTTTATTGACATCATTTCTATTTGAAATGGCTGATGATGGAATTCTGCGATGATGAACGTTCTTCTCGAACGTTCTTCACGGATTGGTTCGGCAGAGTCACTTGGGTCAAGTAGCGGAACGTCTACCACTTGATTTGCAGTTGCTGCCGCGGCTGCAACGGTGATCTCCTCTGTGGCAGCATGATCCGCTACTTCGGGAGTGCACTCTCTAAAGTGCACCCGACGACGAGTTCTTGGATTCCTCGTTTCGTCGCTGCGGGGCGCACTGGAGAGCTCTACGTCACGAGGTTTTTTACTGATCAATGTGCTGCTTCGAGCACTTGTTATCAACTGCCATTCTGTAGTGCAGGTCTCCTAGGCAACGGTTGATAACACCCGGTAGCCTTCTTTTTAGTGAGGGACTTCCCGACGACACATAGACCGCTTGCCCTTCTCGTAGGGTTTTAAATTTCGGTGTGAACGCAGCTTGGTGACGCTTTTGTACTCACTGGCGTATGTCTTGTGGCTGCAACATATCCAGGCAAGTGTAGACTTCTCTTCCTAGAAATAATTTATCGGGGGACTCCTCCATGGTGGCATGGGGCGCTCTTCGATATTGTTCTTAAAATACATTCAGGTTCCTTTGTAAGCTGGCTAGTGTGATTGCCATGGCTTTTAATGCACACTTAACAGTTTGTACATATCGCTCAGCTTGTCCGTTAGTGGATGGGTGGTATGGCACCATGCGTTTATGGAATTTTACTCCTCGCACTTTTAGGTAGGTGGTAAATTCGTCGGCGACAAACTGGGGACCATTATCGGAGACCACGGTGGTTGGTATTCCATATCTCGTGAACAGTTCATCCAGTAGGTCGATGGTGGCTGTCGCGGTCATCGACGAAGTTACCTTAGCTTCCACCCACTTGCTGTACTCGTCAACTACAATGAGACACAATTTTCCTGAGACTGGTCTGGCGTAATCCACATGGATTCTCTCCCATGGACCCTTGAGATACTCCCAGTGGTCAATTTGGAAGTGGGGGTCGTCGCACATTCGGCGCACGATTTGAGAGTGCGTTCAATGTCGGCGTCGATACCGGGCCAGTATACAAATGAGCAGACGAGGCCTTTCATCTTACCCATTCATGGATGGCCGGTGTGGAGGTCATCTAAGACTGGTTGCCGTAATGGTGGTGGAATCAGTACACAGTGTTCATAGATTTGGCAACCAGCGCTCCTCGTTTACTTATCCTCCGGTGCTTTAAATCCGGAGCAGGTTAGGTCTTGGACTATCTGACCCAATGTTGGATTGCTTCTGGTGGCTTTAGCGATGTCCTCTGGACGGATGGGCAACTGGCACATTTGGTGGACCACAAATCCCTCAAATCTATCTTTTTCCTCCTCTTCTACCCTGTTGATTGCAGTGATGCGTGAGCAATAGTCGGTGTTGGAATGGTCCTTAGTTGGCTTGTAAACAATGGCATAATTGAAATTGCTCTGCATAATTTGCATGCGACTGATACACAGGCTTGGGAGAGATTTATGGGGGTAAAATATTTGAGTCAGTGGTTTGTGGTCTGTGACCAACTCGAATCTCTCTGCGAATACTCGCGGCAGCATACTGTTCTAGTGAGCAAGGGGGACGTCTCTTGCTCTGGCAAATACTGGGGTGGTGTCTGGCACAAGATGAACAGAAGCTAGTGGCCCTTTCAACTTTCCTGCTGTGTTCTGTAAGACGTGGTCAAACTCTTTCACTAGACTGTCTAGTTAGCATTTCTGTCCCTCGATGAGCAGTCCTTTGCCTGGGTTATCTTGGATTGCTTGAATGGATGCAAAGAGTTCATCAAAATGGATTTCATGGACAAAGTTGGTGATCCAATCGCGACCCATTAACCCTGTAGAGTTACCTTCTACCACGTATAAGTCCATATACCGGCTGGTGCTGCCGATGGTAACTAGGACTCTAACTTTCCCAAGGCATCACACCTGGTGACCAGTATAGCTTCGAAATTGCCGGTCTGACTTCTGCAGGAGTAGCTGAGGTTTGTTCTTTCATAAACGGGTGACACCTATGATGCCACAGGGTGCTCCCATGTCCACCTCCATCTACAGACTCTTTCCGTCTATTAACACAGCACGTCTATCAGGTTTAGACAGATGCCTTCCTGATTCGAGGTCCCTTGTAGCTGGTTGAGGGTCTGTACTCGATCTACCGGTACTTGCATCTCGATGGGTGAGGTATGACGTGATCCTCTTGCCTTCAAACGACGTGGCTTTCGCTATGTGACCAGTCATCTGACAGGAGTAGCAGGCTGCGGTCTTTAATCGACAGGTGTCTTCCCAAAGCAGACCACCACATCTGCTTTATTTCCGTTGCTTGACTGACAACTGGCTGTGTAGCGGTGGTGCTTGTTGCTCACGTTCACTCAGTGACTTGGAAGTTTATTTTGGATATTCCTCCCACGATGGTTCGATTTCGTACTTGGGGCCTCTTAACCAAGTTTGTTGGTGTCCTCTGGGGTTGATTGACTCACAGCTTTTCTAATGGCCCAGATGGCTTTCAATGTTGTCTCGTTTCTCGAGAGAGTGAAGGCCGTGGAGGAATTGTTCTATTAGCATATGATCTAAGAAGTCTCCGTGTTGACAATCGGCAGCACTCTTTCGTAATCAAAGTGTGTATTACTAGTGTTTACCTGGTGGTAACGTTTCCTTGTTCTCCCATTGGCTTTATCACACGATCGGGTACACTTTATTGACATCACTTCTGTTTGCAATGGCTGACGATGGAATTCTACGATGATAAATGTTTATCACGGACAACAATGGGGACACAACAAAGAGAACGATAAAGACAATAACAAACGCCACAACAAATACGAAAATCGTGCGCGACAACAATTAGCTGTTGTTCGCTGACACGACAATAAAGACAATTAAAGTAGCCAATAGCGCAGAAGAGCGACTGGATACCAAGATCGAAATGTGCATTGAAAGCGTACAGAGTCATCCTTGTTTACCAATATACACCCAATTATAGGTGTCTGATCGTTTGTCATTAGGGTTAGACGTGCTCAGAAAATTAAACTTCGAGTTTAGTTTTGAAATCGCATCTCGAAGCTTATCTGTAAAAGGGGAACCCACCACCCCACGAGACATCCGCTTTGAAATATTACATCTAATCCGAGAAAGTGAGGTTTTTATGGAGTTGCTCAAAGATAACTACCATCACTATTGTAACCATATCGATACCAGCAAATACCCAGCAGTCAAAGTTCGACCATTCCCTCAATCCCCAGCTAAAATAGAAGCATTAAGAACTATCAAGCGGGATATGGAAAAGCAAGGAGTAGCTAGAAGAGTAAAAAGCCCGTGGTCTCTTCAGTATTTCCTTGTCAAAAAAGGGGGACTCCTCAGAATACCAATTCGTAATAGACGCTCGAAGGATCAACACCATAACTAAACCCATGGTGTACTACCCCTTGGCAATTGAGCAAATACTAAGAAGGCTTTCGCATGCCAGCCTATTTTCGGTCTTAGATCTTAAGGCTGCGTATTGGCAGGTGAAGTTAGACCCTGATTCCTAGGAAAAAACTGCATTCATTGTTCCTGGTCTGGGCGCTTATACGTTTAATGTCATCTCTTTTGGCATTCGCAACAGAGCCAAGGTTTTCCAGTCTCTCGTGGACCAGGTCTTGGTTCCAGAAATCGATTCCTGGAGTTTCCACTATATGGACGACATTATAGTGGGAACTCCAGACTTTGAAACACACCATAAAAGCCTGGGACTGGTCTTCGAGCATCTGATAAAATACATTCTCAAGGTAAATTACACCAAATCAAGGTTCCTCCAAGAAGAAGTAGAATTTTTGGGCTACCATGTAGACGCTCAATGACTGCACCCTCCCAGAAAAACTTACCTAACCCATACTTGACTACCCAAGGCCGAAAAATCCCACGGAAGTGCGCCGCTTCATTGGGATGATGTAGTTCTATCGAAACTTCATTCTGTCATTCAGCGAGCTGAATCACCCGCTGAAGCGACTTATCCACAAAGTTCAAGAGTGGAAGTGGACGGAAGAATGTGAAGAAGCTTTCAGGAATATAAAAAAAATTCTCACTGAGCATCCTGTTTTGAGCCAACCTGACTTTCAATATACCTTCGAGATTCACTCGGATGCGAAGAAGTCTGCAATGAGAGGAATGCTAGCCAGAATATAGCGGGGGGGGCGGCGCAAAATCATTGGGTACTGTAGTCGCTTGTTGAACTCTCTAGTAAGCCATTATTCCGTAATAGAGTGGGAGTACCTGGTGGTGCTGTAGTGGTCATGACCATTCGGCCATACGTTAAAGGCATGTACTTTGACGTTTACTGCGACACACAAGCTCTCGTATGTCTCAATAACTTTAAAGATCAACACAGCCGCATCACCTGCTGGGCACTGAACCTCCAAAGTTATGATTTTACTATTCACTACAAGCAAGGAAAGCTTAACCACATTCCAGATGCTTTATCCAGAAGCCTGTTCTTAGAGGAAAACGCCGATGCCTTAGAATGGCGGGAATAACAGAAAGAGGACGTATGGTGTTGCCAGACCAGAGAAAGAATAATGCCAGGATGGGAGGTGTAAGCCAGAATCGTCAAAAGAGTAAAAGAAAGATGGGTTATCTTTGTGCCTCCTCCGGCCAGAAAATGGCTGATGACCTATTGGCACACCTAGTCCATCCTGGAGGCCGGAAGATGTATGCATTGTTGCAAAAAAAAAATTCGTTTGGAATGGAATGCTCAGGGACATCCAAGAGTTCGTAAGGGATTGCTCCCTTTATTAACAATGCAAACCTAAAAATATAGGTATGCCTTTCAAATACATCCGCTGCAGCGTGACGGGGCCAATGGAGTTATGGTCGATAGAACACTTCGGTTCATTACCAAAATCAACAGCAGGAAATCGGTATGTGATTGTCCAAGTAGACGTGTTCACCACCTGGGTAGACACTCAACTTGTGGCTCGTCTTATAGGGAGAAATGTCAGAAAAGTCCTAGAAAACAACATCCAAATTTTGGTCTGGCTGACAGGCTCAGACACGACAATGCAGCTTGTTTTTCCAAACCCCAAGTAAAGAAATATCTGCGAGCAAATACCTGGTGGATAAATGGAAGAAACATCTACCCAAATTTCTATTCACCTTACGAAAGACCATAACTATGCGACGGAATTTACTCTTGCGGAACTTATGACCAGATTGGATGAGACCTCAAAGATCTGTGATGGACCTCAAAAATAAGACGCGTCCTTGAGGAATCAATTTGTCAGGCGTATTGCTGTCGCTGGACGAAGCACCATTGAATAAAGAATCGGCAAAAGATTTTAGAATTCTTCGTGGGAGATCTTATTGGATACACGCTAAAGTAGCCCTCGGGAAGAAGAAGGCATTAGAAAAATTAGGAGTATTGTATCAAGGACTTGTCGTGGTGTCTCAGAAGTTAGAAAGAGAACACATATTAAGTAATGAGAATGAAAAGGGAGAAAGACCCGCATAGACTGAACGTTAGTGTCACGGATATGAAAAAGTATCATGGAGAGAGGTAACTCAAGGACTTGGACTTGGTTTAGTAAGGGTGTGTGGCCCACAAGTTACTGTTTCCCTCCCCTGGAAATGACATTTTAAAAGGGAAACCCACGGTTTCCTTGAAGTGCCCATTAGATATTTGGAATAGCTAGCTGCCACATTCCAAAACACTTGATCATCTCTAATTCGAACCTATATCGAAGGTTCTTCATTGAGTGGGGGAGATCTGCAACATCCCTTCACAAGTCGACATTACAAGGTGACGACCCCTCCCTTTTTACCCCCGCTTCCTTGAGAAAATTTACGTTTGCAAACACTTTCCTTTCCAGCGACATTCCTGTGAAAGACGTCATTCATTGATGAAACCGCTAGAAAAGAAAAATTCACGCTTCTCAAGAAAAAAACAATGGTTGAACAACGATGCGAGCGGCAACAAAGTGTATACAAGAGTTCCGCCGTTGCTCATAACGACAAGTAAAAAAGTAAAATTTTACTTAGCGATGGAATAGGATAAGATGACAAAAAGTAATGGTTATATCAATATGAGTCGGACGTGAGACGAAAGCGCTCGAATAGCCGACTTTTTTAAAGTCAGAGGCCATAGTGAAGGGCTCAGCTGAAATGACTATTAATCGGAGTTAAGCATTCATCCATGTGAAATATCTAATTAGTAAAATGTAAAGAAAAAAAACAAGACGTTTCTCCAAAGCCCCCAAGTTGCCTAAGGATTCGGGTGTGAACACGATGTGAACAAGAAACAGCATTGGTTGAAGCCATGCGAATGCCACCTTGGGCATCGTGAGATAAAAGATGTTTTCCGCACTGGAGAGAGTAGAGTAAATTGCGACAAAACATGTAACCCATGAAGGTCTAATGGTTTTTGAAACAAAGTTTATAGCACAGTAAGTTCTCTTGCTAACCACCCCAAACTGTCCCTTTCCAACCGATATTTGGTACTTCCGTCCCCCCCCCAATTTATTATTAGTGCAGTTTTTAGCTTTGCCATTATCTTCTCTCCCCCCGTCTCCCCTTTAGTGTAGCAGAATGGACTGAAATGGGGAATGTACATGTAGAAGAGAAAAAAAAAAGAACTCCGTGTATTACCGTTAATCTTCGCGACTTCGAAAGAAATAATATTAATAGTAAAAGCAAGAAAGATTATCTCCTGAGATGTTTGCAATCTAAGACTATTTGTGAGTGATATAAAGATACGATGAATAATAATTAGATTTAATTTTTAGATAAACAAAAAACAGTGATTAGAATTATGTATCGAATTCAAATACTTACCCTAGTTCTGAAGACGTTGAGGTTGAACAGAAGTGGAAAAAATAAATAAATTTTTTTCCTTGCATGAAAAGAAAACCACACGGGTAGGAAAATACAGATAATTTACTCTGTAAGTTTAAAACATATCACAGCACAAAGCTTGCGTTAGCAGTAATCCTAGAAGATGCAAGGAAAATTTCTTAATAAAATGCATGATTAAGGCATCAAGCGCATATAGGATGATTGAGAAGAAAAAACCTTGTCACGGAATTCAATTATCACCGTGAATTCCGGTGACGTCAGTCGTCGTTACCGAACACGTATCTTCCTTCGCACGAAATCGGACGACGACAGACGACAGCAGTTACGTCAACCACTGCGACACTCGGGAGCCAATCAGAAGCAGGAGCGGGGAATTCAAGCTTGGCTGACGAAAAAGAGAGATCAAGGCAGACGTTGTGAGGAGAGCGACCAGAGGAGATCGAAAATAGCTCCTTCAACCAAGACAACATGTCACCAGCGGCATGCCCGTCTTCTGGCGATAAAGGCATCGGGGAGAACGCTTTCCATGCCTAGGAAGCAAATTCTATCGGCGGAGGCATCGTCAACGAAACCCCGTCAGAGCATTACCGCCCGGAGCGAAAACCTCGATATAGAGAAGCCTTCGGCGTCAACGAGCGACAGCGAGACGAGGTTCGTGGCGAAGCGAACGGGATTAGGACGGCAGTGTACGATAGTCACCGGAGTGGAGACGAGCCGCATATTACACTTGGTAAGCGTACATTTTGTTATTGGTGGTCGTGCTGAAGAAGCAAGAGTATGTTTTGCGGAGTTATATGGCTCCGAGGTGAAGGCATACGCTAGCTTCAGGGCTTATGGCCGTTTGGCCTTTCAGCGTACGTGAGCAGTAGCTCAGGTTTTGTGTATGTGATTCGCCCGGAGTTCCTGCAACGGAAGATTGTCATGCAATAGTGATAAGTGTATCCTGTGTTTCTTTGCGGCTTATTTATCGACGTCATTTTCTTTTCCCCTGTAACGTGAACGACAAATGTATTCTAATTGTCTTCATGGCCTTGTTCTTTTCCTCGTAGTTTTCTATGAACAGGAATAATATGCAGCAGTGTAAAAAGCTTTAAAGAAAAATTATATGTGTGAAGCTTCCATTTTTATGTCAAGGCCCAATGATATTTTCCGATATGAGTTATTTAGATGTTACGTCACGGCAAGGTATTTCTGAGGAAATCAATTTGTATGTATTCACGACTAAGTCTTATTTGTGCCCTATTGCCGTACTTCAGTGTTATAGAATATCCTAATTTTTATTGACCGTAAACTTACCGGTGTTCTGTGACTTTTTCATAGATTAAGACTGAACTCATTATTCCTAACTTAAGACTTACCATTTCCACGCATTCACGCAATATTGTACTCGCAATCTTATTAAGTCGGTTTAGGAGGCGGCGAGTGTGAATGTGGTTAAAGTGTATTCAATGTGAAAAAAAATATTTGAACTTATGTCCTTATATGTTTCTGTTAAACGTAGTGTTTAAGGACAGTTGATGTTTTTGGACTTGAACTTTATTACGCCAAGTGCCTGGATTAATGTTACGCAAAAATAGTTATTGAATGTTAATCTAAGCTGGTACTTTATTTTTAAGGTGGTCTAAAATTAAGATTCCTTTTAATTATTGTGTAATGATAGAAAGTTAAGTTCAGCTTTGTCCTTTGCTATTTTGTTTCTTTCATATAAGGCATAGTTAAGCTATTGTTCAGTATAACATTACTGGTTTTCTTTTTGTTTGATGGTAGTGTTATAAGCCATACAATTTAGACTAAGGTTTATGTCTACTTTTGTTTTTGTTTTGCCCTTTATCTTATTTATTTTTCACATGAATTAATAAATGTTTATATTTATATCAATTTACCGTTCCCTGTTGCGAGTGTATTAATCTTCCACTGCGCCTACTCATTTGGCTAATTTCACACCGTGACAAACCTATTACTTACTCATTTAATGGATCAGTTGAAATTTTTACGACGGAGGACGCGCGATTAAAACATTTATTGCTTACACGAAAGCTTCTAATATTGAGGTTCTTTCCCTAATAATGTTGAATTTAACTTCGTTGTGTTTGTTTTCTCTTTCTGAATGCCCAGAGACGCACGAGATAGAGAAGGTTCTATACTCGACAAAACGAACTTTTAAACATTGAGATTTGTATTTTTAATTGTATAAGCAAAAATTCTATTGAATAAAGCCCTGGTTAATTTTGCAACAGACTTCAAGCAGTCTGAATGTGTTCTCTTCTATTTAACTTTTCACCTTGGTTTAGGTGGTGAGCGAATAGTACTAGACCTAATAACACAGGACCCGACATGAGGGTGATGTATTATTGATTCATTTAGAATAAAAGATGTAAATAAACAGAATCTCCGTTTTCTCTAATTTAATAACTTTCTTTTTTTCTTTTCTTCCCTGCTACGTTTTCGCTTAACACTTCGCTTCTCCAAAACTTCTTCTGTACCGTCGGAACCCAGCTAATATTGGATCTGCCAGACTAGATTTACAAACGAAAGTTACAAGAGAACAATTGAAGCTCAATATTATTTGCCGATAGTTGAAGTAAAATGACTGAAGAAAAGAGTCAGATAATGAATGTCGAGAGTGAATCTTTCTCACAGTTCATTGCTTCTCCATCGATGATTGAAAGAAGATCAGCCTTACTCAAGAAGTCGCCATAGGACAAAAGTGGCTTCGAATTGTGGAAATGAGTTCATTATGTAAACCCAGTGCAGATGTCTGGCGATTCGACAATTTGGTTTGATTTCACTAAGTAACAATCGGAGTCGAGAAGGCTTTGAATAGAAGACTGGAATATTCTACATCAAGTTAACCAAGTGAGATGATAGATACATTATGCTATTGGGTCCTACAGCATTTGAGGTTGCGGATTTGGAATCTGTCTACGGACATTGCTAATGTAGGTTCGTTATTATCTCCTCTCCTTGTCTTAATGTTAATTCTCAAAATATTTTTCTGCCACCCAACGTGTCGGCTTGATGATGTAAAGAAATGAAAATCACTGTTTCAACACAGCTATAATTTAAAGGCATTTTTAAAGACACTAATATAGTTCTCTTTATTAATTTTCTAATGGAAAAACCCTCTTCCTCTGATCTTGGAAGGCATAAGCGTAGCTGCCATCAATAGCGGTATTTTGGTTAGAGGATTTCACGAAAATTTTGGTTAGAGAAATTTCAACCACATCAGTGAGGTTTGAAGCATGAAGCAGATTTGTGTGCGCAGTATTCTCCAGCTCATTATTATGAATTCAATAATTTTTGAATGTGCGTAGTTGAATTTAAGCTGCTGAAGTTGTTATGTATTTCTAATTCCTTTAGATTAATTTGAATAATAATTAATACTCAAAGCACAATTTTTGGATAATAAGAAAGATTTGTTTTGCCTGTCAAATTAACAAATTTATTTAAACTCGGCTTTAGTATTAAAGCCGGCTTACATTTCAGTTAATCTAAAATTTCATTTTTGTCCTCGTGACAGAGGGCACACTTTACTCTTATATTAATTTATCATACTTTTCATTTGTAATAATTTAATCAGTTTGTAGATGTGTAAAACAATTTATCTCTGTGTTCATAGAATCATTTATAATTAAGTCATCCATTGCCAGTTTGCTAGACAATCAAAATTATCTACGTGAGGCAGTAAATTCGCCACCCTTCCAAGTGCAAATATTTTTGATATCATTGCATGGCGTTCACAGCAGGGATTTAGGTTTCAGCACCTTTTTAGAGATATTTAATATTGCTATTAGCATCGCATGAACAATCATGGTGGTGGTTCAAACTTCATCACCGTTCACGCTATTATATATTTGTGTTGTCTCTACATAGTATATCTCAGTGGCGTTCTGAGTTCAGCACACTTTTGTGCCTATAACATTTTGCTAGCACCAGGTAGATTTTAATGGCAAGGTTTTGGCTTCAATATCCTTTTCACGTTTAGATGCTATTTGGGACTAGCTTTGCGTACCGTATTTCGGCGGAGTTTTTGGCATAGTGCTCAGGTTTATTTTAACCATTTTTTACAAGTGTTGGAGAACAGGTTGAAATACAATTTGTTGTTTAGAAAGTGATTTTATGCTTATAGCGCTTCGAATTGTTTCGTAGCCATAAGCTTGATCTTAAAAAGGAGTAAGTGTGGTTATTTGCTTAAACATAGAGCTGGAGAGTAAGTAATATAAAAGCCTAATAATTCCTACTGCTCCAATAGATTTTGGGTTCATTAATAAGTTTTTCTACCAAATAAGAACTTTTTACAAAGTTTAAAGTAGTTAATATAGTGGGTGGTTTTATTATTGTGACTTGTAGTACAAATATTTACTACTTAATGTGTGGTTTATTAGTTGGATTTATAAATATGGAAATTCCCAATGATTATGAGTTGGTGGCACAATGAATAAATTTACTCAGAATTGATCTGGTACAAGCAGCTAATTATAGTGTCGCATTCCTGACATTTACGGGCAGTCCCAAGGAGGACCCAGAGAAATTTTTACGACGATTTGCGATGGTCGCAAGTTGCAAGAATATTCCGATCAATTTATACCAGCCCAGTTAAAATGAGCAGCAGCCAATATAAATATGCCAATATCCTCACTACCAATTTTAAATATGCCAATATCCTCGGCTACTATTAGCCAACTATTAAAAAACGCAAAATCTGGTGGACAAACCCAGATGACTAGGCGAGCTGATCTGCAAAAATTACGTCTTAAAAGTAATGAGTTAGCAAGTTCATCTCGAGATTTCGTCATCTCACTAACGGCCTTATGGATTCATCAGCTTCTGATAAATTATATTTTTAATCCAGGCTATGTCAGAAAAAATTGCGCCCCTATTAAAGAACTGAGCAGATCTTACTTTAGAAGAAGCTATTTCCTTTGTGGAAAAGTGGTATAAAGCACATGCAACTACCAATACTATTGCACTAATAACCGTATAGGTTGATGCGGTTGAGAAAAAACATACCAAACTAACTCACAAAAGACGTAATTTTAATAAATTGGTAAAATGTTTATTATGTGATCAGATATGGCACATTAAGCGTTTTTGCCCAGAGACCAATAAGCCATCTAACGTCAAGGTACAGAACAATTTCGTTCATCAAAACTTATGCAACAAATTGTGCGTAGTGAAACTTATGATTAAAAGCAAGGCATCTAAGGTTCTCGTAGACATGGGAGCTTTAGAAAATTATCTCGATGAGCGCCTAGCAAAAGATTTACAATTAAAAACTACCGATATTATCAGTCAGTGTCAGTCAGCCTCGTTTTCTGATGGTAGGTGCATTATATTACCAATGCAGTGGAATTCTTGAGTGAAAACAACAGCCGATATGAGAGTATAGTTTTTATGAATGTATTGCACATTGAAAGATATCACATAATTTTAGGCATTAATTAGTTTCAAACAAGCCAATTACAATTCAATTGAGATTCAAACTATGCACTGTAAAGGCAGCAAGATTTGGTTGGCACGAAGGCAGGAAGAAGTCAAGTTAATATCGGCCAAAGAAGTGTGTTTTAAACTTACCCATCAACCAGATGTAACAGTATATGCAATATTTGAAGAGTAATTGATGATACACGTGAATATAAAGAAAAATCAAATCATTCTTCCATTCAGGATATCAAACGAGAATTTAAGGAGCTATTTCAAGAATAACTTCCTATAGGGTTGCCTCCATGTCACAGCCCTCAACACGAGGTAGTATTGGAACAATCCTTTAAATAATAGTTAATAAATAAAAATGAAAAATAAAATAATAATTAACAAATAACAAAATAATAATAATTAATAAGTAAAATCATCCGCTGCCATCCACGCCATTGCAAGGATAACATCCCATTAGGTCAGTTAACTCGCATCCATAGAATATGCACTAATCAGTCTGACAAGGACTTCAATGCTAATGCCCTTACCCACTCCCTAAAAGCAAGAGGCTACCCCAAATCTGTCATACGCGCTTCTATCTATAAACATCGCAATTCTCGTTCTAACAACAACCCCAAATCTTCTCCAGCCATGACAACACCTACATTAGTTCTTCCTTATCATCCAACCCTCAATAGTATTAAAAATGTCCTAAGGAAATATCAACATATTATTGACAATTCTCCTCTTCTCCACTCCATTCTACCAGAACCACCAAAAGTTTCTTTTAAACGGACATTTAATTTTAAAGATATTTTGGTCTATGCTGCTATTACCAAACCACGCACTTCCACTAAGGGATGTTCTCCTTGCAATGCAAATCGTTGTGGTGTTTGTCATTTTCTTAACCCTGCTACCTCCATTTCCAGCAGTGCCTCCTCCTTTAATTTCAAGATTAACCAGAACCTGACCTGCACTTCTCACAACTTAATTTACCTGTTACATTGCAAAGTATGCCAGAAACAGTACGTTGGAGAGACAGGCAATACCATACGCTCCAGATTTGCCGGGCATAAGTTTGATATTCTTAGCAATGCTGACACCCCTGTCGCTATACACTCTAATCCCCTGGTCACTCTTTACAGGCCATCAGCCTTTATATTCTGCGTAGTAACTTCCATAACAAAAAAGAAAGAA
This sequence comes from Rhysida immarginata, assembly GCA_023313115.1. NCBI lineage: Eukaryota > Metazoa > Arthropoda > Chilopoda > Scolopendromorpha > Scolopendridae > Rhysida > Rhysida immarginata. Next base: position 48,290 of record JAHWFO010072917.1, read on the forward strand.
AGCAATTCGAGTCTTTTCTTATTTGGAAATTTAATTCTTTCACCCCTAATGGCATTAACCTTAGCAAAGGCACCATTCCCTCATTACCTTTCCCATATTCCTCTTCAACTTCAGCTATTCCCTAATTTGTCGCAGGCTCTCTGGGCCTTTTTTCTTCTTTCTTTCTTTATCTTTTTTTATCTTGTCTCAGTTTTAATGTTCTGTCATATCTCTCTACTCCTATGTTCATTTTGCAACTCCAACTCCTCCGAGGCTATGAAAGATTTTCAAAATCTGTTTTCGTCAGTCGATGAATATGGTTCATGGCACGAAAAAGTTACAAATATTATCTAAATCGGTTCATTGGCACGTGCACAAATGGTACCTCTATTTTCCCGCCTAGCAGTTTTTAATGGGAAGATATATTGAGTAATATATCAAACATATCGTAATGACGAGCTAGATGCGGTTATTCATTATTATTTTCATCAGTCATTGAACATGGTACATGGCATGAATCAATCACAAATATTATCTAAATGTGTTCAATAGTACGTGCACAAATGGTAACTTTACGAACCCATCTAGCAATTTTCAATGGAGAGATCTATTAAGTAATATATCAAACAAATCGTAATGACGAGATAGAAGTGGATATAAGTTACTATTTTCGCCAATTAATAAATATGGTTCCGGGAATGAACCATTTTGAAATTGGTTGAAATCGAAACAAGGACACGTGCTCTAATCGTACCCTTATGACACACTCAAAAATTTTCAATGCTAAAATATGGCATGTAATATAATAAACGACTTGGAATGATGTGTCATGAATGAATATAACGTAAAATTAATGATAGGCCAAATTGGTTTCAAGGAACCTGGCTTAGTGGAACCATTATGGTTAATTGGAACTTTCAATGTTAAATTATAGCATGCAATATATCGAACGACTTGGAATGAGATGTCATGAATGAATATAACGTAAAATTAATGATAGTCCAAATTGGTTTCAAGGAACCTGGTTTCATTGCTAAAATATGGCATGTAATATATCAAACGACTTGAAATGAGGTGTTATGAATGAATATAACGTAAATTAATGATAGGGCAAATTGGTTTCAAGGAAACTGGTTTAGTGGAACCATGATGGTTCATTAAAACTTTCAATGCTAAAATATGGCATGTAATATATCAAACGACTTGGAATGGCGTGTCATTAATAATTATAACGTAAAATTAATGAGACTCCAAATTGGTTTAAAGGTACGTGGTGTAATGATATCTTTATGGTCCATTAGAAACTTAGAATGTTAACATAGGGCTGCTTAAAAATATACTTTCGCGAATTGTTTAGTTTAACGTTTCGGTACTTGGTTATATCATTCCTTAATGGTTTATTATTTAACTAATTTGGAGTTATAATTTAACATTTTGAGATTCTTCTGTTTACCTACAAGTGTAATTATCCCGGGCAGCGCAGGGTCCTCTGCTAACAAAGGCATATAATTTTGGATATGAATGTGAAATAACTCTTGACCACTTTTGAAGTGGAGAGGCAGATGGTATTGCCTCCACAGGTTTTTAAGATCTGAAAAGATCTTCAGGTGGCATAATGCTACACCCAACGTAAAAAAATACCTCTAACGAGCCAACATGAACTTGGCCCACAGCTTTCGCTGGTCAGAAGTTAACTTCTGACACCTACTCGCTTTGGCCACCCGAGTAGGCAAGTGATCTTGTTCAACCACTGGCTAGTGCAACCACTGGGGACAGAAATATCTCTTGACCACTTTTGAAGTGGCGAGGCAGATGGTATTGCCTCCACAGGTTTTTAAAATCTGAAAAGATCTTCAGGTGGCATAATGCTACACCCAACGTAAAAAATACCTCTGACGAGGCAACATGAACTTGGCCCACAGCTTTCGCTGGTCAGAAGTTAACTTCTGACACCTACTCGCTTTGGCCACCCGAGTAGGCAAGTGATCTTGTTCAACCACTGGCTAGTGCAACCACTGGGAACAGAAATATCTCTTGACCAACAATGCAAGGCAAGCTTTGTGCAATATAAACAAGTTTCAATTTCTAAAAATGCATAAAATACCTGTTAATCAGGCTTTTTTGTCCTGGTATATCACCTATTATTCCGGTTTTCTTATTTTTTGTATAATAGATAGTCCCTTTGTTATGAGTTGTGTTGTTTGAGTTATTATTTTACCAATTGGGAGTTATAATTTAACTTTCTGAGATTGTTCTGTTTAGCTACATGTGTAATTATCCCGGGCAACGCCGGGCATCTCTGCTAGTCTTTATATATAAAAATTCAGGCTCAGGGTGCGTCTGTAAATGTTCTAAAAACTTTTGAACCACTTATCCGATTGAGCTAATATTTGCAACATATATTCCTTAGGTCCAGAGTAAGGTTTACAGGTCCCTAAATTAGGGGGGAAGGGGTAAAACTATATATCTTGGTTTATGTTTGTTTGTTTACTCAAGATATGGCGAAAGAGTTTATTTATCTTTTCCTTGAAACCGAAACTGGACTAACGAAAAAAACTTCCGTTTTCCTCCGGATGTGTAGTATTGTTTGCACATTTCAAGTAGGAAACGCAAGTTTTTTGCTGTCCTGCTTCTGCGCAGTTACTGCAGTTTCGGTTTCAATGGAAAGGTCTATATAAAAATTCAGGGTGCGTCTGTAAATGTTCTCAAAACTTTTGAACCACATAACCCTTTGAGCTCATTCTTGCACCAGATATTTGTTAGGTTCAGCGTAAGGTTTACATGTGCCGAATGTCAGATTGGCCCAAAGGGGAAAGGGTAAAAAATAATATTATGCTTGATCTGTCTGTTTGACATGAGCCTACGATATGCGCGGACCAACAATGGGCGAGGTCAAAAATGCTAACACCGAGTTGAGTTAGTGAAGAAAGCCATTGTTGCTACGACAGTCAACAATACGTTAACAATCGAGCAATAATCATTGCTTCACCAACCTAACTCTGTATTTGCATTTTTGACCTCGCCCAATGTATGTCATGTCCTACAATGCAGAGTAAAGTTTCTGCAACAATAGGGCATAAAAAATTACTTTAGCTATGGTCATGGATGAAGAAATACAGAATGGGAAACTCCATTGTTTAAAGCGTGATTTTTTTTTTCACTGGCGCTCTCTGGCCATTTGCGTGGGCATAACGCTCTGTCAAGCAGATGATGTAACAGTGTATGACGTTTCCGTTATCAGGCAACGCCACCTAAAAAACAAAGCCTTCTCACTGCTTGTGGACTGCGTCATCAAACCAGGGCTGACAATCCAACTTTCATTGTTTACAACAAACGAAAAAACGGTGATTACAACAGGTGCTTTTTCGTTTGTATTAAACAATGAAAGTTCGATTGTCAGCCCTGGTGTGATGACGCAGTGACCAGGCTTTGTTTTTTAGGTGGCGTTTTATCAGGTCTTCTGTCTAGGTGGTGTTGCTCTGATGCCCGTAGATGTGGCTTCGATCCCAAGCCAAGGATGATGAGGATTTTTGCACGGGAAAAATACTATCATATAAAAGAAAGAGCGAAAATGTATACACTCACTCATTCATGCATTCATTACGAAATCTCCAGAACTATGAAGCCTACAAACTTGAAATTCCTCAGGTATATTTCTCTCGACTTTTAGGTGAGGGTGTTAGAGGGATAAAATCAAAGCAACATTTACCTCTTTAATTTTTTCTCTGGGGCATTGTTTTTGAGATAAAAAAGTTGAAATCCTACCTGCAGGAAACAGTTGTTTGGAATCTGCGGAGACACTTAAAGACATTGGTATACCAGACACCAGTGGGATCCGATGAAGAGCTGGTACCCGGAAACGCCATAGCTGCGGACCAGATTCGCGAAGAACCAGGAACTTTTGAACTTTTTACGTCAGTCCATGCGGCGACGTTGTGAAGCCTGCATTCATGCCAGAGGAAATGAATTAGAACACTTATTATTGATGAACATGAGAAAAAAAATTCCACAGCCTGGATTCGAAGCAGTAACCTTCTGCTCACTGTGCAGACGTGCCAACCAATTGCGCTACTGTGGACATGGAAGCATTAACGCTATTTACATGTCCTTAGGGCTGGTTGGAACAGTACCCAGTTCGTAGATTTTTATTTATTTTTTAAAAATTTATATTACGAAAAATTCTAATAAAAAGATATTCATTAGAAGCGTCATATACTATTTTATATTTGTGCAAAATTTTAACACTCTTTAGTAACAAAAAAGTTATCGATTTTTGGTCCGAACTTTCCTACTGCGTATAATCGTTCTGCGATTGTAAGCGTATTGGAACTTTTAAAGTTTGGAACCCAATTTTATCAATGAAGACAAAGAGATAGAGAGTGGGTCTTGAAGACATTCCTATTCAAGTTTTTGAAGGTCTTTAGGAAGCAGAAATCAAATTTAAAACGCATTCCGGGGGTTTATTGAGTCCCGTGACCATGGATTCTATCGGAGAGGGCTCGAGAAGCTGCCAAATCGTTGGCAACAATGTTTGGATTGCAATGTTTGGTTATTTCGAATAGCACGTGTGAAGGTGTCCTTTCTAGAGAGCAGTCTAGTGCAAAGAAATTCAATATTTTTAGTGCACAAGCAAAGTCTTGGGGGCAGCAGTCCTATGGAGGCAGAGTCTGTGAGTATTTATTGATAAATATTGTATTTTTGAAATTCTGACTTCGGATTCTTAAACTCATGAAAAATTAGAATAGGAATGTTTGTAAGACACACTCTCTATCTCTTTGACTTCATCGATAAAATTTGGTTCGAAACTTTAAAATTTCTACATTTTCATGGCCTCTATCTCCTAAACGGTTGAATCAATTGAAAAAACACCGAGAATAAAACATTTCTTGAAAACTGTGTACAATCTGAATATAAGATTAAAAATAGGGGTTACTATTTAGGATTTCAAAGTACCCCCCCTCCCCCAACTAATGAATTTTCTCCACGAAATAACTCACTATTGATTATGGACATTTTTTTCAGATCAATGCTTAATTTCCGAGATATCTGCCATGTTACTAGACTTTTTGACACCTTGTATATAAAACAACTTGGAATGACGTGTCATGAATGAGAATATAAATTAAAATTATTGATAGTCTAAATTCGTTCAAAAGCACCTGGGATTTAGTGGAACCATTGTGGTTCACTGAAACTTTCTATGCTAATATGTGCCATGTAATATATCAAAACACTTGGAATGATGCGTCGTGAATTTGTATAACGTAATGATAATCCAAATTGGTTCAATGCTACGTGGTTTAATGGTATGATTATGTTTCATTGGAAGTTTCAATGCTAAGATATGACATGTTATATATCAAACAACTTGGAATGGTGTGTAATGAATGATTACAACGTAAAATTAATGTTAGTCGAATTGGTTCGAAGGCACCTGCTTTAATGGTACCATTATGGTTCACTGGAACATGCTAAGATATGGCATGTTTTATATCAAACAACTTAGAATGATCTGTCATGAATGAATATAAAGTCAGATTATTGACAGTCGATATAGGATCAAAGGCGCCTGGTTTAGTGGAACCATAATGGTTCATCGGAACCTTCAATGCTAAGAAGTGGCATGTAATATATCAAACAACTTGGAATGATGTGTTAGAATTATTATAACGTAAAGTAATGAAATTCCAAATTGGTTCAATGGTACGTGGTTTAATGGTATCATTATGATCCATTGAAACTTTCAGTGCTAAGATATGCCATGTTATATATCAAACAACGTGTCATGAATGAATATAACGTAAAATTAATGATAGTTGAAATTGTTTTAATGGCACCTGGTTTAGTGGAAGCATTATGGTTAATTGGACCATTCAATGCTAATATATTGCATGTAATATATCAAACACCTTGGAATAATGTGTTATAAATTAATATAACGCAAAATTCTTGATAGTTAAAATTGGTTCAAAGGCACCTGGTGCATGTAATACAGGGTGGGGCAATGTAACTTCCTTTTTTGAAATGTGCGCAATTCAGGCTGTAGCGGCTGCAGCGGGACAGGAGTGGTCTCATTCCACAGGCGTAGTTCTAAAGTTTTGTTCTCTTCCAGTTCAGTCACCACTATGCATCGGAACAGTGAAGTGTGAGCGTTTGCTGTCGAGGCCTGTTTTTCGAACGGTTCATCTGTGATGGCAACCCAGCGCGCCTTTCGATGGTGGTTCAGTACACCCCGTTGGGCCGTGTTCCGGACCGAAAATCAGTTGTTACATGGGTCACTACGCTCAGACAAACATCGAGTACGACAAGCCAAAGATCTGGATTGCCTCGGCCAATCAGATCACGTGAGAACATTGAGGCAGTGAGAGCTTCAATCTTGCGATCCCCACGGCATTCTACGCAAAAACATGCGTTTGCCGTTGGACTTTCCGTTCAATGAGGCGAATTCTTCACGATGACCTTCATTACCATCGTTACAAGCTGGCGATTGTGCAGGAACTCTCCGAATGCGACTTCAATTTCCGTGGGAAATCATGTGAGGTACTTCTCAAAATCATTCCTGAGGACAATTGTTTTTTTCAGTGATGAAGCCCATTTTAACTTAACTGGATGAGTCAACAAACAGAACATGCGCTACTTGACCGACAACAACCCCCGAGAATTGCATCAAAGCCTTTGCATTTATCTAAAGTCCTAGTGGTGGGTGCAATTTCCTCAGCTGGGGTTAATGGTCCTGGTTTGTCGAAGAAAATGAGGTAACAGTGACAGTGAATTCAGACCAGTATGTGAACATGCTGGAGGAAATTTTTTACACTTAGGGGTCACATGGATTGAACTTAGGGGTCATTTGGTTCCAACAGGACGTAGCAATGGCTCACACTTCAAAGGTATCAATGGCTATTTTGATGGAACACTTCCCGGAGTACCTCATCTCATTAAGGGGCGATTTGGAATGGCCAACCCGCTCCCCCTCTATGACCCCTTGCGGTTTTTATGGTGGTTTTTTTAATGCCGTGGTTATAATAACCGTCCATGGACTCTGCAAGACCTGAAAGCCAACAACCGGGCAGAAATTGCCGAATACCCCATGCAATGATTAACGCCAGAAATCGGCTGATTCAGTGAATGGACCAGGGAGAGCGTAATCTACCTCATATGATTTTCAAGACTGTCTAAAACAAATCTTTAAATATGTACTGTAGCGTCCCCACCCCCACTATGTAAATCATATAGTCGTCGGACTTATTGTCCTACGTTCGAAGTGGGTGAGCGCTAAGGGTTCGGGACCGATAATTGGAATAAAACCTACTACCACTGTGATTAGGTACCTATAATTTATTTACTTTAATAATCTTACATCAAACACATCCCACATTCCTCTTATAAATACTAAAAATCGCTATGACTAATGGGCCCATGAAATTTGCATGCTGCTAATCAAAATAGGTTAATATATTCTTAATCAACCCCAGCGACTTAACCCAGCAAAGCCGGCACCTTGGCTCACTAGATTTAGTGACAATTAACCACTGTAGGTTTGGGTGTAACGATATTTACACTACTAGCGATTTGGGATTGCTCTGCCCATTCATGACCCGAAACAAATATTCCGAAAATTGGCACTCGATAGCGCAACGTCACTCCTTTATTATCGCAAACTAAAGGGGGGAGAGACAGTGACCCCTCTTGGGCAATCATGAATGAGAGATGGTTACCCACTGGCAGTATCGATCATTAGGCTATCCATATTGAGCATAGTGAGCGCATGTGCCAGGTTCGCTAGTCAGCTAAAACTAAATATATCCTACTTCTCCCAACCATAAGTTTATCAATGACTAGTTACAAAGTGCTTAAAAAAAATTTCTATTATTTGGCGAATAGTCTTTTATCGGCTTGCCGTGCGCTCGGAGTTCCGTTACCGCGAACACATTCAGTTCAGTCTGATTAAAGTTCTGTACAGGTGTGACATCTGTTAATACTCATCTCGAAGTCGGGGCTCCTGCGGCATTGGTACATACGTTACGCTCCTTGTAATTCAGTTTTACGACTTAAGTTTAGCAAATAAATTGGGACGAACTCACCGAATTTTCGCATGTAGCCACACTAGTTATTCTCCCAAAGATCTGCTCCATGGATACTACTCCGTTCGGCGTGGCAAACTTTCCTTAGCTGGTTCACACGGCTCATCATTCGAGGTTCCACGGGCGTTCTCGTTTCTCAGTCCATTTCACTCCGACATAGCCATATGTCGTGCATCAAAATGAAAAGGCACATTGAACATGGTTAAATATGTGAAAGAAAATAATGTCAATAGAGCATTTGAAAGGAAATACTTAGGCAATGTCGTCCAGCTGCTACGAAAATGCTGTCGTATATTCTTCTTTCCGAACGCTCATTAAATTTCTTCACAATATCGGGGTGGCTTCTTGGGACGGTATATTTTGAACGTTCCGTTTTACAGAACATCGAACGGTTCCAAGACGAGTCATTATGCTCTGGACTATTCTCTTTTTTTAATCATATTCTCAAAGCTCCCTTGATCAACCAGTATATAGAGAGGAACAAAAAAAACATCATACATAATAACAAACATTTTTTTTAACAAAGGCGTTGACACGCTCATCGTTTTCTTCGAAAACGATCTCAACAATCCTCCGTTGGAAGCTGAGCTATATTCCGGGAAGGCATCCCAACAATTCAGTCCCAACAGAAGACCATTGTCGATCGCTCACGGCCTTAACCCCTCAACCCGACAATAAAGATAACTTAATTAAACCCCTAAACAATCACACTCATACAACGACACAGACTTAATATAAACACAACAGTAAATAAAATAAAACGACAAATAAACTAATTATGAACGCACCCACGAACGAACAAACGTGACTTCTTCTTAACCTGAACGTCACAGTACCTAAATTATAAATAAAATATAGGAAACAAAATAGGTTTTATTGGGTTTTGAAATCAGGAAGTTATG
>JAHWFO010072919.1:0-10939 GCA_023313115.1 Rhysida immarginata
CATGGATCATATTGAGGTCATTATAAATGGAGTAATTCGAGCAATTCCCCGATCCAATTGTGCACTAGTCCTTAGGGTAATGTTCTGGAAAGTCTGGAGTTCCTTCCATCACTGTCTTGCAAATTGTGGCCCAGACGGGTATGCCATATATCAAGGATACGAACACTCACTTTTTAAAACGGTAGTTTGTTATCAACATTGAGGGCATTGTTACGACCCAACACAGCAATCAAGCTAAACTTTGCTTTTTGGCCTTGTTCATCGCATAAGTCACGCGCAAATTCCATACGAGTTTTGAATCAATAACAACACCAAGGTATTCTAAAGTAATGATATGATATTTTCCAAATCATATCATTGCTTTTGAATAATTTTAATTTTTATTTTCAACTCGAACACCAAGGCATCTATAATTATCAACCCATTCCAAATGTTTGCCATATAACTTCAAGGCGTCAAGATTTCCCTTTCTTTTAGTGATAACCATCGCCTTACATTCTTTAAGAGCTTTCTGCAGACGTGATACAATAATACTAGGTTGGCGTGCCCATACCTGCATAAAAAATATAGCTTGTGTAAGATTTCCGGAAAGTCACGTATAAAATAAGTAAACAAAATTTGCTCCAGCACTGTTCCTTGAGAGACACAAGCATTTGTCTCACAGGTGTTTGATAATTCATCTCCAGCTTTGGCCTGAAAAGACTTGTTGGACAGAAACGACTGAACTAGACTAATTAAATCACGTGGGAATCCATCAACTATCATTTTATAAATAAGGCCTTCGTGCCAGATCTGATCGAAGGCTTTATGAAGATATAAGAAGATGACGCCGCAGTATATAGAATGATTAAGGAGAGTGATATTGATCCATCCCGCTAAAAGTCTCCAAACCTGGAGCGGATAAAAAAAGAACCAAATTGTTTTACACGGATAAGATTATTGGTATCGCAGAAATCAAGGACTTTAGACATAGAAGACAGCAAGCTGATGGGTCTGTAGCTTATTGGGTTTAAAGGATTTTGACCGGGTTTAGGGATACTTAAGACTGTTTCCAAGTACCCGAAAGTAACAGTTATCCCAACAGTCGTTAATAATTTTAGTGATATCACAAATTACATTTTGCGGTAAGTTCTTCCAAGGCTTTGTTTTAATAGTGTATTTACCTGGTGCTTTCTTTTTCTTGAGATTCTTTAACCAATTTTGAATATCAGCTATCTGAATATTATATTTGGCCACATGATGGCTAGTTTTATAATACTTAGTTATGCTGCTTTTTACCATTTTGGGTATTTGTAGTCCTTCTGGACCAATCATCCTTTGGAGCCACAAATTGTTTTTTAAACGAATCAGCAATGAGCTGTGCTTTATCTTGGCCATAAAATTTCCTTACTTCCTCATGTATTCTTCTCGAAATTGTTGCTCAGACTACAATAGTCAGGTGACCTTTCAGTGCGGTTGCGTGCTTCAAGCCGGCGCACAGTGTTATTTTAATATTCTAGGACAAAATTCTGAAATAATGCCGAGACGTCCGTTTTTGTTATTTTTTAAACTGTAAGTGGTCAAAATAAGACTAAAGAATAAAATGAGATCGAAAGTGATAAATTTTAATGAGTTTCGAATTTTTGAATCGGAGCTCTCACAGCAAACTTAACTGCCCGTAAATGATCTTCGGTGACTTCTCCATCTCCGATTTTCTGCAGGACAAATTGCATTACAGCGTCAAATTTCAACGCCTTATCGCTTTTGTTCCATATGTCAAAAATTTTGAATTGATGTGTCGAAAACAAAAAGCATATTATTAAATTTTGTCCAAAAGCGCAGAATATTTTTGTTGCATCGAATACTTGAATGTTTGTAGATTAAGTATACAAAAGTACCTTAGTGGTATTTTACGATATAACTAGGTATTGAGCATTCATTCTCTTAGAAAGCAAATACCAGTCGGTTGAAACGCGTCCAGTCTTGTTCTGTTGACTCATCCTTAACGACTCAACAGCTCTGTTTTAGACACTATAGGTTGTCTCTATCACGATAATTAGTAGTATCCGCGTAAAAAAAAAAAGTTGATTTTTTGAATTTTGTCCTCCTAGATTATTAAAATAACACAATGTGCGGCGCCAACAATGCTTAAATGTGCAACAGCAAGACGTTGAATTGTTCTTTCTGTTTCCGTAACGCCTTTTTGGGTCAGATTTTATATCGTGCATTTTCCAGAATGACATCCAAGGCGCATTCGTCATGGCCGATATTTTTACTCCTAAAGTCGTCACAAGTGCAAGCTCATTTCTTAGAGTTCTCTTTTCTGATGCGTTTTATGCATCGATGACGAACGGGTAGAGCGTAGAAAGAGAAACAATTGAATCCGTCATTTCAAAAACCTAATAAGTCACGTTTTTCTCAAACACACTTTTTTTTTCCCCTGCGAACGCTTCCTTAAAGGTAGACGCATATTCTGGATAAAAACCACGTAAGTCGGTTCATACCTTCCTCTTCAAATAATACCGCCTAATTGACGTTCATTGCTTAAACAACGGAAGAAGTGTTTCAAAAGAACAAAAAAGAATATTTGCTCCTTCGACATATATGAGTTTACATTATGATTCAGATAAAAAAGGTACTATCATAGCTGATGAATTAATTGATGGATTCATTAAACCTTCATTCATATTAATGAAAAAACTCATCTCAACTTCTGTGTCACTTCAATCAGCTAAAGCTTATCATTTGAGAGTGCCAATTAATAGGAAACAAGTTCAGGATAGAGCATTCTGGAAGAGCATATGCCATATTTTATCAAAACATATTTAGCTGGCCGACTGCAAATTTTGAAGATAATCCAGATGAGAATGATGGAGAATATGATTACGTCCCATGATGACAGTAAAACATGAAAATGTAATGTTGATAAGATAATAATTAAATGTAATTTTCAATAATATTGATGAAAAATATAATTAATATGATTGTTATGTTCAAATTATATATCCTGTTTCTTGCTAAAACAACATAAATCTATAACAGTTTTTCACGTTTTTTTTATATTATTATTATTATTCATAAATCATAAAGATTATTCGATGTTTCAATCTTTTAAAGTTCAACCACTAAATGCAGCCCAAAAAAAGTCCTTCAAAACTCGTTTACTTGTGAATGAGACAGTTTTTATTGATTCCTGAAAAATTCTAATTGTGTGACTTATGCGGTTTTTGAAATGACCGATTCAATTCCAACACTGTTGAAACGCCTGGGCGAAACCTGAAAACGCTAGAGAATTCAAAACGATCAATGTGACTTGAACAGGGTTTTTGAGATGCGTGGGAACACCTCCGGTTCCAAAATGCCGGCGATAAACGGTGGATGTGAATCAGCCTTTATTGTATCTCTTTCTCGACTTTTCAGATGGGACAATCCCGGAAAATTGTAGGATGCTAAATCCCTCTGTAGTTGCTAAATAACTTTTCCCGTATATATTTTCGCCACACATGCTGCAAGATGCAGTGGAACGGCAATTTGGTTATGTGTGGCCACATTACAAGCATTAACATCGTAAGGTAGGAAGGGGCTAATATTCGCCCGCAAAGAGCCGTGTGTAATTAATTTAGGGAGAAGCTTTACTTCTCCATTTTTCCGAGAAATGATCCGTATGACGTCTCTAACTCCCTGTTCCTTTTATACACGCAAAAGAAATCCTTATCTCATCTGAAAGATTTCCCAGGTATTGCAAAAGAACACTCCCCCTATAAAAAATTAGAGTAGGATGTGGGAAAACGCTTACCTTTTTCTTGTTTAGTGCTCGTACTTAAACGTAGCTTTGGCTTGCTTAGAGGAAGTTAGCACTATAAGCATCTTGCCATTTGGAAGATGTCAAATAGATTTTGCTTCACCCTCTTTAGAAAATTCAGTCAGATTTTTAATCATTCTGTTTACTTGAAAAGGTCAATAACGAGCGAATGATTGTCCATCTGCAAATTTTATTACTACATCTTTTAGATCCTTGCATTCCCAGGTCGACTTTCCCACTTGTCTTCCTTCATTAGCTGGATTAATATTGTTTTCGTTATTATATTTTTCATGAAAAAACAAATCTAATTTTAGCCCCCACGCACTCCACCCATTACCGAGTACAACAGGGGATGTACATTGGCACAAGGGATACATGGGGATACACTCCTATCCTTAGAAATGGACCTACAGTCAGTTTCAAAATGTTAAGACCAGCCTGTATTTTCATCTCCAAATTAAACATTTTATTTTTGTTTCTGCAAAATACAAGGTTTAACAACCATTTTGAGTTAGGATTATCTTATACAAGCACTATCTTACAACAAATTAGCATCAACAGATGTCAAAACAAAAGAAAGTTATACGGCATCAAAGCTTTGGAACAGTGTTTCACAAAGTTAGGACCACTGTCAAAATATTAAGTCCATCACTGAAATTTCATTGAAAAAAAAATGGGATATTCCATTTGGATTCATCCAATAACTGAAAAAGGGTAAACAGAGAATAAACAAAAGCGTAATCTTATTTGCATATGCTTTCGGTTGTGCGATTTCATGTAAAAGTGTTACAAAATGGGGAAAGCAAAGACTCTAAGTTTGGAAATCAGGAGTGTTATAATTAAAACTCATCAAAAAGGACACAGCAGCAAATAGCTAAGGAGTTAAACAGGTATGTTAAAACCATTAAACGTTATAATGAAAGTGGGACTATTGCTCCGAAGAAGTCAACCGGACGGCCTCCATCCACAGCAAAACGTGATGGCACTGCTCTTCACTTTGTGTGAAGCCATTGGCAACAATGTGTCAACTGCTACGTGTCGACGGCGCCTTGCAAAGATGGGTTATAAATCCTACAACGCAAAATCAAAACCACTTCTGACTGAAAAACAAAAAGCAAATCGACTGGCATGGGCAAAGGAGCGTCAGGACTGGTCTGTTCAGAAGTGTAACACCATAATATTTAGTGATGAATCAACTACTTTTGAGGTTTGTTTTGGAAGTGTTGGTCGCAAAGTGATTAGACGAAACTGTGAAGAATACTTGCCTGATTGCGTTCGACGCAGCTCAAAGTTTCCAGCTAAGCTAACGGTTTGGGGATGCATGTCTGGTGTTGGCACTGGTTCTTTACAGATTGTTAACGGGACCGTGATATTCTAGAAACTTCACTTTTGCCACCTATTGCAAAACTGTATCCACGTCGTCAGCGCTTCATTTTTCAACAAGATGGAGCAACATGTCATACCTCTACTTCTACCAAACGCTAGCTTGAAGAAAGAGGCATTCAAGTACTTCCATGGCCTGCCAACAGTCCCGATTTGTCACCCATTGAGAATATATGGTCACAAATGAAAAAACGTGTTCAGATAAGGAAACCTCGCACTAAAGATTTGGAGAACGTTTTGATTGAGGAATGATCTAATATCAATCCTAAATTATGTACAAACCTTGTTGCCAGCATGCCTCACCGTATTGCAGCAGCTATCAAAGCAAAGGGTGACGTAACAAAATATTAATCGGTGATGGACTGACACTGACTTTAACATTGTAATCAGTGGTCCTAACTTTGTGACAACTTTGTGACAATTTTGTGCTTGTATACTACTCTTGTAATCCTAACTCGAAATGCCTGTTAAACTTGTATTTTGCAAATACAAAAATAAAATGTTTAGCAAGGAGATGAATGTCACATGTAAATCTACCTGGTTATGGTTAAGTTGCAGAATTGCGTAGTGGAATATAAAGACTTACGTGAAAGCGGGCGGATAAATGAAAAATACAATTTTTAATGATCAAAAAGGTAAATCTTAAGATAAATGAAAAACAGACATTAAATTATTACATAAATACACTGAGCTTAGCTGATAATTAGTCTTCTTAAATTAAAAGCAAACCACGTGTAAGAAATAATCATCTAATTACTATATGTTAATTAGAATACTGAATAAGAATGATTGGCGTACACTTTACAATCATTAAGCCTTTTTTGAAAAGGACAATTGACTAAATTAAAGCAAATAAATCTTTCGATTTCAACAAATGGCTAACTTATATCCATAAAAAAACATGGCACACTTAAGACTAAGAAGAACCAAAGAAACATCTTAATGTCATTGTATAATTAGGGATCTTAACGAACAAATAGATATATTCGTAACGAAAAATACAATAAAGCTCTCGGGGCGAAAAACAAGCAATAACTCATAGGTTTAAGCTGAGAGCGTACTTAAAAATTTGTAATCGAGTGGCATATGATTAAGCAACAAATTTTCCCACAATGGGAAACAACACATCAAATTCTTACAAATACAGAATCACTTCACTACTTAAAGCTATTGATCCATAGCCATTTTTTTAATTAAATAAATTTGAGTCCAGTCCGGTTGGTTAACGTACCAAAGTCACATGAAAGGTTCCTTAACGTACAAAGAGTCGCATGAAAGGGTATTTCAAAAAATGCAAAAGCTTTACAACTTTTTTTTTTAAAAATTAATCATGAGGAATCACACACAATTCAATTTTCCAAAATTTTAGCTCTATGGCATTAACTTAAAATTTCACCTTGGAGAATCACAAACGTCACAAAATGTAAAGAGCGGGAAAGCCTTACAAAATAGTCATAGTCAGAGTCTTATCATTTAATGAGTGTCAAAATGAGGCGTCCAAATTAAGTACAAAACCGCTTTCCCCTACGCTCTTTCTGTAAGGAATAAACACTAATTAGAAAAAGCACTCACTCCCCTTTCCACATTATTTTTTTTTAAAATTAGGGACGTTCGTGACCAAGGAAGAGTAAGCTCGCCTCTTCCTACCGATGAACGGCATTAACTTCCGACGTCACCCACGGGCTGCTAAATCTAGCTTGAGCCACAGAAAACGCATTCAGACGTGCGTAACCAATAATTACTCCCGCACAAAGCTCTCTTCGAGCTAAGCTCTCGAACACGCTCCTGTAATGGTGAGCACTCCCGTTTAACGAAAATTCTGTACTCACGGGTAAAGAGAAGGTCGGAATTTCGGCTGGCACTTGTTTGTTCGGGAACACGGCTCTAACGTCGTACGCTCCAGGCTCCTGGCTACCGTCAACGCTTGTTGCATGTAGAACGCCAGAATTCGCCCCCTTCGATGGTTTACAGCAGTACTCGGTCGCCGTCAGATTCTCCGCTGGCTCGTTCACTCGGGGTTCCGTACGACTCTTGCTTCGGGAGACCGTCTTTGTCGCCGACGAAATCAAACATAGTTGGTGCCGCTGCTCGGTTCTGCCTTTCGCCATCCAACCTTCTTCGTCCGAAGCTGGCTCCTGCCCCCTTTCCCTCGTCGTCGATCGTTTTAATTTTGGCTCTCGTTGCCGCTCTCGTTTGTCATTGGAGCAGGCGTTATGATGCTGTTGACGCGTCGCCTGGAGCTCCGCCCGCCTCCCGGTGTTGTAGAAAACGTGGGTCGGAAATCCAGCACGAGCGACGTGGGAAATCGAGCTGGTGTTTGATTTCCGTGACAATGAAAGTGCAGGGTGGTCTTAACATTTTGAAACTGACTGTACAAGGAAAGTCAGTTGGCGAAATCAGTATTTTGACTAGGCATCCTCGATCCGCTGCCCAAATCGATGATTTGCAAAAGAAAATACAGAAAAGTGCAATAACAATAGCAAAACGTTGCGGATGGTGCTGAAGAATCGCAAAAGGACATTCCAGGATATCACTGCTGCATTTGCACGCGTTGTGACCTCGGCATCTCAGAAATCAAGATAAACTCTTGCGCGAACTCTAACGAAATGAAACATACCCCCCGTCCCCTAGACGCATGCTTATCGACCATATCAGTTCGCAACAGTGGAACGTGTCCTTCATGAGATGGGCTTCCGGAGGGCCAGAAAGAGGAAGCTTTTGTCCTTAGGTGAATGCTCGTTGTCTGCGACATTGTAAGGAGTATCGCCTTTGGACTAGTGATGATTGGCAAAGATTATGTGGAGTGATGAATGCCACTTCACTCTCCAGTAATCTGGCAATCGTCTGTGTGTCTGGAGGTGATCAAAAGCGAAATGCATCGAAGAGTTTATCGTGCAGACAGTGAAGGATCTGATGGTGTTATCATTGTGTGGGCCACTTTCTATTCAGCAGGCGTGGAACCCATGAGATGTCCTTAATGCCCCAAGGTCCAAGAGAGATCAGAAAATCACTTTCCTGGAACGATGGCAGAAAGTTTGGCAATACCCCAGACTGCCTCTTCCAGCAAGACAATGCACCGTGTCAAGCTGCTCGTTCAACAAAGACGTGGTTCAATCATGTTACCATAAAGCTATTATATGCCTGCCCAGACAACGCCTCCTATAAAGAAAGCTTCGGCACTGAAACGTCATATAATGTTACATATCATAAGTCGTCCTTTGTTAATCGTATTTCTACCAATAATAAGCCCTAAATTTGGACAACTTATGATGAGGTAACAATGTATGACGTTTCAGTGCCGAGGCTTTCTTTTTATGTGGTGGTGGCCCAGAGCATCATAAGCCACCGGTCACTAATCGTCATCAGTTACTGGATCGTTCAAACGCCGAGTGGCATTTATTCCGCCAAAGAGTAAAAAAACGTGTCAGCCTTTCTGGTCTTATTGCAGCAAAAACTGGTTTCATTTTATTCATTTTTATATCGGGTTCGTGAAGAGGGGTGTCCGGATGTAGCACGGCAGAGTACATCATTTAAAAAAATCCCAATAATATACCTCACTAATTTTGAAAGTTTTATTCCGTGCTTTTGCGATTATTTTGACATAGGTATGAATATAATTATTAATGCTCTAAAATTATTTCACTTTATCTTTTACAGGTCGTCTGGGCAATCAGATGGCTCAGTATGCAACTCTTTTAAGTTTATCTCGGTGCAACGGACGATTTCCGTTTATTCTCCCAAGTATGCAAAAATTCCTTAACAATTATTTCAACATTTCAACTCCAGTTATGAATGATAATATATATTGGAAGAAATATTACATAAAAATATGGATGCTTCCAGAATATTGTAATATCGCGGAAGCTCGCCCTATCAAACTTGTAGGTTATCCTTCTTCATGGACATATTACCATCATTTACGAGATGAAATTAAAAAAGAATTTACTTTTCTCCCGCACATCAGAAAAGAAGTGAACGATTATTTAACAATTTTGCGAAACAATCGAATAGGAATAACATTTATTGGTGTGCACATCAGACGTGGTGATTATGTGGGTTTATTCAAAAAACCGGGTTATTTTGGTGTCGTTGCCGATTCTCAGTATATATCAGAGGCAATGATGTACTTTCGATCCAAGTATAATGATAGTCTTTTCGTCGTTTGTAGCGATGATTTGGATTGGGCTAAAGCAAACATAAATGCTTCGCAACATGACGTAATATTTGGATGGTTTGGCAAATCATCTAGTCCTGGGTATGATATGGCATTACTCGTCCATTGCAATCATACAATCATGACATTCGGAACATTTAGTTTCTGGTCGGCATATTTAGCAGGAGGAGAAACAATATATATGGTTAATTTTACACGTCCTGGCTCTAAATTTAAGTTACGATATGAGAGACAGCGTTTGCCACAATGGATCGGCATTCCGGTTAAAAGATACGGGGTGTAACAGAAAAGTTCATCATATTTCAGTCGTAAGTAGCTCGGCAACCGTTAGTCTCAGGTCAATGAATCGCACACCATTTGAAAGAGGGGAACGTCAAGTTTTTGTTCAATGCCGGTAGAAGTCTCTAGGGTGCATCTGGAAGACGTAGGGAGGTCCCGTCAGTTACTGTCAAGATGGCGAACGCAGAACAGAAAGCCTTTTTATGGCCACCTCGATCCCCAGACCTCACTGTTTGTAACTTCTTGTGGGAATACCTATAAAAGATCATGTTTTTGTGCCCCCTTCCCGACAAAACTGGAGGAGCTAAAAACTCGATTAACAGCCGCCATTCGTGAAGTGGCTCCTGATATGCTTCACCAGTTATGGAAGAATTTGATTATCAGGTAGATGTGTGCCCTGCAGGAGGACATATCGAACACTTATAAACAAAACTTAAGATTATTACAAACATTTTAATGTGTCTTTCATCTCTGAATCTTCATTTTTTTTAGAAAATATAATTTTCATTCAGTTAAATTTAAGCTTAGATAAATGGGTAGTTAATTCTATCTTTACATATGTAAAATGACTGTTTGTTAAAAGTGTTATAAGTACTATCCGAGTAAAAAAAAAAAACAGCTTAAAGATTAAGGAACACGAATTTTGAAATGTGATGAACTTTTCTGTGAAATCCTGTGTGTGTGTGGCTAAACAAAATACAACTATTATGATTTACTGCATTTAAATTTTATTGAGTAATCTATATTTGATTTATTTTGACTATTTAAAATTTTTATAATCATAAAAGTACAGTTCTATTAAAAAGATTAAAAGGAATGCATTCCGGTGTGCTTCACATAATGATAAATCTTCTTTCATTAATTTTGATTTCCTGAATTCCTTTGTTCAAATCTTGAAGATAGTTTTTATGACAATGAGAAAAATAATCTTTATCGGATTTAAAACTAATCTTCATATGAACTTTTTTTGCTTAGAATCACATTCCATCACTCCTACCATTTTAGACATGCAATTTAACAACACCTTGTATATGCCATTATAATGCTAAGAAAATAATAGTTAATATTTACTTTGGCTGTGATTATAAATTCTAGTTTGTTTGGCACGATCGGTTAATAACATAATGGCTGTCCACCGAGGCTCAGTACCAAAAACGATGACTACCCAAATCTTTTTTTTTTTGCAGTACTCGATAAGAATTAGCAGGTCTCCTCGTAATTTGCCGATTTCAGTCGTTGGCGACTCCTATGGTTCTATGGTTAAAGTTGGATTAGTGTCACATGTATTTAAGCTATAATTTGGAGTAGCGCAGTGGAATTTA
>JAHWFO010072925.1:0-13212 GCA_023313115.1 Rhysida immarginata
ATTGATTCTATAAGGCATGTTCAAATGAAAGTGATTCCGGCTGTAGCGCGTGAGTACGTGAGTGAGCAGACACGAGGCAAACGGGTGATTGTTGACATATTGTCTACTTGTTCTGATAAGCACTTCTGTGGGAAATTACGTTAGACTTATGCTTGTATTTCGTTTGTGTTACAATGGACCCTCCTATTAAAATTTTCGTCCGAAACTGACCAACGAGCGGTAACAATGTTTCTGACAGCTGAGGACATTCCACCAGTTGACATTCATGTTTGGATGTTGAATGTTTATGGAGAAGTATGTGTCTCGAAAGCAACCGTGGTGCGTTAGGCCAAAATGTTCCATTATGATCGTGTGATAAACGACTGATAAACCACGTCCGAGCCAAGCAAACGTGATCATCCCGATAAATTGAAGACAGGCATGGATAACTCAATTCGTGAGGACAGGCGGATCAGTATACGGCCATTTGCGAAGGATCACAACGCCAATATTGGTTCCGCATATGCTGTAGTAAAAAGCCTAAGATATAGCAAAGTCTGCTGTCAGTGGGTATCCCGAATGCTCTCGGAAGAGCACAAAGGGTTGAGTTTCGGCTGCTGTTTGGATCATCTGCAACGTTACAGTCGTGAGGGGAAAGCGTTAGGTTAGATGAGACCTGGTGCCCTTATTGGGAACCCTCCAGGAAGGTATCCACAATGCAGTGGCAGCATCCATCGTCACCACGGCCGAAAAAATTCAAGTCGAGAATTTCAGGCGGGAAGGTTATGCTTACGTGTTTCTTTGATTCCGACAATTCTTTGCTTTTGGCGTTTATGGAACCCAAAATCCGTATTAATGCTATCGCATACATCAAGACACTGCAGAACTTGCGTCAAGCTGTGAAAAATAAGCGTCCTGGTAAGCTTAGTGATGGGGTGATCCTCCTCCAGGACAATGCTAGGTCACGTGTTGCGAGACTGGTGGCGGAAGCAATAACCAAAATGCGGTGGCAAGTTCTGCCACACATTTCTTATAGCCCGGACCTCTCACCATGTGATTTTCATGTGTTTAATCCTTTAAAGAAGGCACTGACAGGTCGACGATTCGCCAATGATGAGGAGGTTAAGGACGCTATTCGGGGATGGTTCAGAGAGCAGCAGAAAACAGACTTTTTTGCGGACGGTATTAACCGATTGATGCCCCAGTGGGAGTCCTGTATTGCGGCAGGTGGAGATTTATTTAGGACTGCGCGACTACAATAGTGACTATAATATGTTCTTCTTTCATATAAAAAAGGTAAATATTAATATTTCCATTTAATCCATCTCGGTGTCCTTTGGATCACTTTCATTTGAAAATGCCTTATACAGGGTGATTCAGAAAGGTAGATCAAAAATGAAATACCATGTGCAGTTTGTAGCGGGGAACAATATTTTTCCTATAAACATGTCCGGAAATACATCCTTACAGAGATAATGCAACTTGCACGAGGTAGGAATGGATGTGCGTTACCCGGACGGCAAAGGTAGGAAGCATGTAAATTAGGATCTAAACATGTAAATTGTTCGTGTTCTCTCCTTTAAATGAGAGGAAACGAAACAGGTAACTCCATTGTCGTACAATGGATCGCTTGACTAATGCGGAGCTGGCGGAGATTTATCTCGTCTACGGCGAGACACAGGGTAATGCTACTGAAGCGGAAAGGATTTACCAAATCGTGATCACCCACATTGCCGGGCATTTCTAACACTAGACCAACGACTTTGAGACACAGTTTGCCTGCGAGGTCTATCAAATCGTTTGCCACACCAGTCGACAATCCCGATGACCTTGTAGTTAAATTGTTACAGCGCTTGGAAAAGTCAGTGATTCATTCATGCCATTCCTACCTCGTACAAGTTGCATTATCTCTGTAAGGATGCATTTCCGGACCCATGTTTATAGGAAAAATTTTGTTCCCCGCTACAAACTGTACATGTTATTTCATCCTTGACCTACCTTTCTCAATCACCCTGATGATTCATTTATTAAGCAATCCTCGTAAATATTTTCAAGTTACTATGCTTACCTGCCAAAAGGGAGCAAATCAATAGGGCTTTATGCATCGCTTTTGTTCTTAATCTATGACTGAAGAGATTAGATAAGTTTTATTATTAATTCCTTGTTCAAATTATTTAATAATCCAACTATCGATTTTCTAAGATAAGACAAAACTTAGAAAAAATTAAAACAAATTTTAGAGCAGATGTTTTTCGAACGCAAAGTTCGTTCTTAACATAAATATATCTATTTGAATTAATACAAATAAAAAACGAAACTAAATTCATGATGCGACCAATTTGTTGGCATTAAAACTGCAACTACGGCGCCTTACAATTATAATTTATGATCACCATGATGTCGAGTTGGAACCTTTGAATTCTCTTAAGCAGATTCGTATTAACATACTATTTTAAGATATTATGAGAACATCTTAACCTATCTTATTATTATATACTTATCAATCAATAATATATATTAAAATCTCATACTGGATCTAGGCTTCAAGTATTTGAAAAATGAGAAAAAACATTAAGGTACACAGATCCTCGCTAAATACACGAATATATATCAGCATCCAAACGATCAGAATGTTTATTTTCCTCTCGCGTTATCAGTTTTCATGGCCAGCTAAGCTTCCTGGTAGGTCCTAACTACATTCCTGAATTCGTCTTTATTTATGACTACATCTTAGATAACTGCCGTTGAATTGCTTCAAATGTTCTATTGTTCTTTTTATTTGATATTTAGTAGCAGAAATATTAGAATAGGAATGAATTTTAATGTTACGTAAAAATGAATTGAATAGAGAGACGAAGGATTATTGGTTTAATAAAAAAAATTATTAATAAAAGATATAACATTGTGTCAAAAATATTTATGCAAAAAAGTTTGAAATCATGTGATTAAAAGTAGTATTAGGAAATATTTAAGAAAACTGGATGAGTCTAATCATAAAACGTTGATGAAAAATGGGGGGGGGGGGGGGGGGACCTGACTGACATCAAAGAGGCACTTTTTGTTTGCTACTCGTCAAACTGGAGCCATGATTGATACATGTACAATGTAACAGCTTGGATTATCGAAGGATATGATACCCAAAATATTTAACCGTTAGTAAAATGAGTAACAGCTCTTAAACCATAATCGTTTAAACAGACTTGTACAGAGAAACAGTACATCCACAGGAAAGTTACAGCGAAAATGTCTTATGTTTCTTATCTTGGCCGCCCCAGAGCTCATATCTTGACCTCATAAGGAATGTTTGGGACATGTTGGATTGGTATATTTCATAGCAAATTCCTCTTCCAAACATCTGCGAGAACTGAAGGATATTTTATGAACGGATGGTCTTCCAATGACTTACAAGTGCTTCAAAACTCTATTAACTTTATAGTATAATTTGCTGTGATTGGGTAACACGTAGTGGGCGTGGGCATGTACTCATCCTTCTCTTTTGCTATATTAACTTGTACACTGCGAGTGTCTTTCCTCCGTTAAAAAATAAATGGTGGTATTTTTTGATATCCCCTCGTACATTGGAGTAAATCTTTGACTTATGCAGTATCAATTGTTACGATCCAATTAGACCTTTCAAGATCTTTGTAGACATTTTTAAACTCTAAACCGGTTTATATAAGACATTTAGAACAGCACACTTTAAGGGTTGTCTGCTTTCAAATGTTCATTCAGAATATCCGTACTTTTAAATACTTAGTCACTAGTTTCCGTTTCTATCATGTTCAATATTAAATTACAATAATGGTGTGATGATTGAAAATGGAAAGACATTATGAATAATAATTATCTTTACATATCCTGTACAATCTGTAGTTTTTCTGCCAGAATTATGTTTTGTTGTAAGCAATCAAGATAACAAACAACGCTGTTACAAGGAATATACGTAGGGATCTTACATTAGAGGAATATACGTAGGGATCTTTTGAAATTCTGTAGTGGACTAAGTTAAACATTAATGACTAGAAAACTACAGAGAATAAAAGTTTCAAATTTTAAATCTTTAAAAACAAAAAATATATATGAATAAACAAGTGAATATCAAAATGATAAAAACATTCTGCTGTAAAAAATAACTTGTGGGATGCTCGAAGATTGCTGCATTCGTTTCTGAATCTCTCCTTGTGTCTATTTGTTCTGTTATTACATTCCCGCAAAGTTGTGGGGCTTTCGGAAATGGCTTCTAATGAACATGCATGTTGCTGGACGTCAACCGGGAATTTATTATTTTTATGCTTAGCACAGTATAAAAGATGTGCACAAACATGTTAGCCAGAAAATGATTTTAAGTTGCATTTATGTTTAAAATTTGCGTGTACAGGAAATCGTATATCGTTCAGTTTTTGACTTAGATCTTTATGTAAATTGCAACTGTTTTTTGTTTTTCATAGAAACGTAGCAGAGCTACAAAAATCGCAATGCTAAAAAAGCAAGTTATAAATTAAGAATTATAATTCTGAAAAATATGCATAATATTCCCTCGTTGCAATGAGAAAAGACCCACTCGTCTCGGTCAGTAATAAGATAACAGTTCTCTTTTAGTGCATTGTTTTTTCAATAAAATAAAATTTCGTTTTGCTCATCTGTGATTCTGTTCTTTTGCCTCCGCTGAGTGATCGTTTGGGAACAGTTTCCTCCATACTGAGCGAACAGTTATTTGATTGGTTCTTGATGAATAGTGCGGAAGTACTCTGAACAGCCATGCCGTCTCGATAGCCGCCCATAATCGCTTGAGTGTTGCAGGTGCAGTCTCTTGTGCATAAATGGATCGTTCGTACAGGCAATCTACGTGGCCAATTTATTTCTTGGAATTGTTCAGAATGCTTCTCGGGCCTGTGAACGTCCTCTGTCTTATTATTGACGACTGGAATAATATTGCTTGGTCTGTGCAGTTTCGATTCATACTGAATTATGGACCTCTCGCGCGACAATCTTTTAGGAAACATCTCAAAGAGATGAATGGCCAAATTTTGCTTCAAGGCATTGAGAGTGGGTATTGCAACAACATCAAGGGGAACATCTAAAGTAAGATTACATGACTAAGAAATTATTTAGGATAGCAGCGGCGTACATGGAGAGGTCCATCCATTGTGAGCATTTAAAAAAAAATTTCCGAATTTTCATTATGAATTTTTACTGTATTAATTCTAAGCATTTTCATGTGTTTATTTTTAAGATATTGCAAAATTTAATCATAAAAACAGTCCGAGCCACGCCCGGGTTATCACCTAGCTTATTTTGTAGCACAGCAGATCCAAACATTTCCTAAAAATACATTTTGACTATATTCTGTGGAAATGTGTATATTTTGGAAACTGAGATGCTGATAACGCGATGACTGAACGTTCGTTTCCAAGAATTATTGCTAATGAGCATAAAGTGATGATGCAGTGACAGAACATTAATAAGGCAGCGTCTACTGATGAGGCAAAGGAGTCGCGCGTGTCTCCCTTGAGCTCCCTATCAAACGTCCAACGACTGGCAAAAGTTTATGTATCTGGAAAGGAAAGAGAAAGAACGAGTATTGGTCAGAGAAACTCTGCAACTGAAACAGAAAAAGCTATACGGGCATTTGAAACATCTGAACAATAAGAGTTTCGAATAGAGCAAGAGGGTATAAGTGCTTCTACGTCAAGGGTTAGAAAAAGTATCTTGAGTCTAAAGTATCTCGTGATGCTCCGCAGTGGTGAGGCAAGTCAAGAAGAGTTTAGAAAAAGTACCGGTATATTACCTAGACTTCCTGTTTTTCGTATTTTTCGTAGAATTGATAGTCCCTTTGCTCTGTGTTGTATTGATTGAGTTATTATTTAACCAATTGGGAGTTATAATTTAATTTTTTGAGATGTAATTATCTACCTACAAGTGTAATTATCCCGGGCAACGCCGGGTAACTCTACTAGTATACAGGGCGTATCAGGTTCGATGGTCATAAAGTACCTAGCGTTGTTCTCCGCAAAATTCTATGCATAATTTTCCTTATCCATTTTTCAAAATTCTCAAAAAAAAAATGCTTGAAATCGTTATCCAAAGTTTGGCTATTATAACGTAGTTCTAAGCCTTCTGACGTAGTTCTAAGCCTTCTGACGTAATTCATCCATGCCGTAATGGCATAATTTTTTCGTGGCTCCCTCCCTGCTGAAGGCAAGTTCATTCATAAAAGGGTAGGAGACAGAGTCAATAGACTCGCTTACTTCGAAAATATTTCATATTATAAACGATGCTGAAGCTCAAACAACAGTTTTTAGAATTTTTGTGTGGTTATAAACGATACAGAAGCCCAAGCAATAGTTTTAGGATTTTTGTCTGTTTGTCTGTATCTCTGTTTATATGTTAGAGGTCGGCGCCAAAACTACTGAAGGGATTTAGTTGAAATTTGCTGTGAATGATATTTAACACCTGTGTCAACATATAGGATACCTTTTCTGCGGGAAAAAAGTCTCAATTCCACGGGAATAAACAACAACTGGTTCCAGCAAAAATATAATGTCAACAGATGTCGTAACGAGTAAATCGCACACTGGTTTGTTCCTTACGAATCAAGGTTGTTAAAAGAAGGTGGCCTCTATCGGCCGATTTCTCTCAAAAGCACTCGCATTGCCTTCTGGGATTGTGACGTCACCTGGCAGGCGATCGTCCCTTTTAACATAACAAAGCTGAGATAGCTGGAGTTCCATGTGCTTTTGCTAATAATAATCGCAATTATTTATTATTTTTAGTCCAATATTATAATCTAGAGTGGATTTATTATATTTCCATGCATTTATTCTTCTCATGGCAATAGATACGAGCGAAATTTCATTAAATGAGCAAACCCCCCCACTCCATCTTATAATGAAAAAGAGCACACTCGTAACGAGCAGAATTCCTGAGCAGGAGATGTGCTCTTGATACGAGTGTTAAAATGCAAAAATCCAACAGATTGCACTACGAGAAAATCGAAAGTTAAGAGAAGATTTGAAACCTGAGAGAGAAGTTTAGAAAATAAAATATACAGAAGACTCTTCGCTTTCATCTTCACCTATTTCACTCGTACCAAGTAATTAAAACTGTTCAGTGGCTTCAGATTCATTTGAAGACTCTGTAAACGACGAGGTGGGATACACTTTCACTCTCAAATTTTAATATGAGCAAAACGAAAGTGTTCGGCAGACTCAAACAGAAAGCATTCGGGTATGTAGGCATTACTTTTTTTTTCTTCCTATCATATTTTTACAATTATACATTTATCGGCAGATGTTTTAATGCTGTACTAGCACTTAATGCTAAATGACTGAATACTGTAACAGGTTAATCGTTGAAGAATTGCTTTGACGAGGTAGCCTCGCTGTTGCAGTATTTGCTTTTGTATTTCAGTGCTAAATGTACATAAATAGGCCTGTTATTTGCAATCTCTGAATTTTAAACACATATTATTCCAATAAATTATTTATATAAAACCTTGGCATGTTGTTTTTTTTTCATTTATATTGGTGATAGATATTAGAAATAGGTGGAAAATAAGGGTCCCCCGCTATTCCCTATTGTTTTCTATGGCGTTCGTCTGCTCCAACCTTCCAGTTGACGTCACACGTCAGCAGCCAATGACCATCGATCACCCCGATAGTGGCCACCTTCTCTTTAACAACCTTGCTTACGAATCTATATATAAGGAGAATAATTGCCAACAGATGTCGCCAAGATTTATATGTGAGCGGAGCATATTTCGAGTTCTTCGAGTACAACAAAGTTTGTATATATTAATTGACAAGTGTATATCGCTTGCTCTCTTATCACTATCCCTGACTCTCTATTTATTTCGGGTCTCGAAGGTAAAACAACGAACGTAAAAACAAATAAATTTGTATGGCGGAATGATACAATCCACAGGCCTACCACGAGATAATGATACGGATTGAAAAAAGAAAATTGTGTTTTTCAGTAAGAGGAAAAGCTGTTCATTTCGTTTACATTGTGTTTGGGGTGACGAAATGAATGTTTCTGCCATTTCTTCATTTTTACCAAAAAAAATTAATTTCTCTTAAAAGGCTTAGTCCACTTCCATAAAAAATGGGTCAATGCATAGTAAGTGTGAATTAGTTTAAAAAAAAAAAGAAAAAAAATTGACGTGGGGGGGGGGGGATCGGGTCTGGGGGGAGGAGATAGTTAATAACTCCAAAACGGCAAGAAGCGGGACGGTCGAATATTTCGCGAAATTTACAACGGATCGAAAAACTGAAAAACACGTATTCAATCTTTTTCAAAAATCTATCGAATGACACCAAACACGATCCCCCCATCCCCAACCCCGGGGGTGGAGCGGGGGGCAAATTTGAAATCTT
Organism: Rhysida immarginata; assembly: GCA_023313115.1. NCBI lineage: Eukaryota > Metazoa > Arthropoda > Chilopoda > Scolopendromorpha > Scolopendridae > Rhysida > Rhysida immarginata. Next base: position 8,355 of record JAHWFO010072925.1, read on the forward strand.
AAATGGAAACCCCCATTTTTTATTGCAGATTCGGATTCTACGTGAAAAAGTGAACAAGTTTTAGCTGAAAATTTTTTTGATTCGCGATAGATGGCGCTGTAGTCGCAGAAAAACAAATACAGATCAGAAGTCTGCAAACGGTCAAATTTCTCGGGACATACGCTTCGGAACACAAAATTAGTATTTTTGATAAGGCTATCTAATGATACAGTATGATTGATTGATGGCGCTCTAATTGCAAAAACAATTCTTTCTCGCAAGTGAAAGTATTTCTACAGCTAATATGATGTTAACGTCTTTCGTTGATTTTGTATCTGACTTTAGTAAAACACTACGTTTAGCATAACCCAGTAACGACGTGGACGTAGTAGTTTTTTGTTCCCTTCGGGGTGCTTGTTTTTAGTGAGTCCCATTGCCTCTCACTTATCGGGGTGCTTGTTTCAGGTGAGTCCCCTTGCCTCTCACGATTGGCGCCAATATCTTTATTGTAGTAAATGCTCAAATTGTGCACCGTTTACTTCCTGGCAGTAAGCTAATCGATGGTATACAGATTCGATGGAATTGTTTAAGTATTCTGCGGGTATTTGGGCAGCTACATCAATTATTCTCTGACGCAATTCATCTAAATTTTGAGGTTTCGTTTCGTAAACCCGATTTTTTAAATAACCTCATTGGTGGGTATGAACTTCCCATGCCCTCTTGTATAATATTACCAAGTATTATAGCTTTTGGTCCAGTAGTTTTTTTATAGCTATGTCAAAATGGAACTTTAATTATAAAGAGCCTGTATATAGATGAGCACTTGAGCAATCGTGTATCGACAAAGCGATTTCACGTGCGCGCGCCGATGTCAGCAAAGCTTAAAAGTAACAATATAGTCCTTCTTGACAAATCGATTGTTATATGACATGCCATAATCTTTGTATTCTTTACATTCACTATCTTAGCACGTGAATTGTACTCTGTCCAACGAAAGAAAAACTGGATGTGGCTAATTAACTTTTCGATTTCAATTGTTAGACATTGTTGCTAAGTAAAATTAACAATGTTTAACAATTGAAATTGGAAATTTAATAAGACACGCCCAGTTTTTCTTTCATTGAACAGAGTATAAATCTGAAGGGGCCCACGAAAAATTCTGAAAAGTTGATACGGCCGAGCTAAGACTTTGATGGTCATATTTCTGAAAACAGTATTTGAAAAAGTTAATCCTTTTTCAACTTATCGTGCAAATGGCGGACGGCCGGATAAACGTACAGACCAAGGGCGCATTCTTATAAGTAGCTTTTATGCTAAAGCTCCTAATAAAAAAGGAGGTGATATAAATGAATTCGTCATTTACAGCTATTCTTTTTTTCTAATTCAACAGAGTGAATGTAAGGATAGAAGATGACCATTTTGCTGGAAGGTATAAACCTTTTGATTACGTGGTGTTTGTTAGATGGATGATACTATGAAAGGAAATGGAAGACTATGGCCAATTATATTGTGAAATATTCAATAGTGGAGTTTTTCTTGCATTATTGACGAGCTTAGGGAACAATTCCTGGTTTTTACCACATATGGTTTTGAATGAAGATATATATGTATAAATAATTAAAGGACGACTGTAGATTAAAAGGATTATTGGCATCATTTGCTTAGTCTCAAGTTTAGCGTCAGCCAAGTGTTTCTTATAATAACGTAATCATGTTCCTGAATCGAAAAGAGCTTTTATAAAGTCAAATGAGGCAAGCTACTCACGCTGGTCTATGTACGAGGGTTGTTCAAGAATTTGTCTCCTGGCACGTAACTGTTTATATGTTAACCGATTTTCAAAATTTCTTTTTGTATTTGATACATACATTTGTCCTCTATGTAATGCACTATTCACATTTCGACATAGTCCCCATCCCCAGGTTCAACTGGTCATAAAATATTGTACGCTGTGAGGCCTGATTAGTGTCCCATTATTTCATAAACTTAAAAGCAAATTTGGTCTTCTTTTAGATCTGAATCTCAATGATCTTGTGTCGATGAGGTTGACAGGGGAAGTCACTAACCCATTACTTATATCCTAGCAGAGGATCCAACACAATAATTAGTGGGTGCGCCACATAAATTAGCTCGTACACATTGTATACATCTAACCATCTCCTTTCAAATATAAGATAAAACTCAGGAAGGATAAATTTAAATTATAGGAATGTTCAACTAAATTTTGCGTGATAGTCTTTCACGGAAAAGCGAATTTAAGCATTGCAGAGAAACAATGAGCATCGCCATGTATCTGTTCCAGAAAGACACAATATTCTGAGAAAGGTTAGACAGCGGTGATCCACGGGTAGTGTTTTGAATCATCAGGCCAGAGAAAGATGTCCGAACAATTTGCTCCTTGATTAAAGTATCGGCTGAGCCTAATGGTAAAATCATCACTATAGTGAAACATTCGAAAAGGTTGTCGTAGTTCATCGTATGAAAAAAACCTTCTGTCATTTTAAACAGTCTGTCAACCGATAGAAATCCGTGATTGACTGAAGTTCATAAATTTTATCGAAGTTTCACTTCTAGTGAAGTTCTCCATGGCCAACATTCAGCTTCCATTGCTAACATTTAGTCTTCTTCACTAAGCCACATGATGGATTTTGGGCGTTTGTTCATCGACACGCAATGACCGCATATATTCTAGTCTTGTGTATTTGAAAGAAATGTAGCGTCTCTTGAATTGCAGATTGTTGGCGTCATTCATAATATTAATCTTATCTTATACTAATTACTCGAAGTGGTCCTATCCAGTTTTTAAATGTTATCCATTGAATGCTAAATACATTCAACTGCTTATACATAAATGTTTGCTCTCAATCCTTCTAACCCTAGAGTTTGAAAAAAAAAATTACAGGAAACCTTTATAAGAATGAATTAGGTTCTCTATAGAATTGAAGTAAATATGCTGCTTTGGATCAATTCAATTCGAATTATTTTCTACTGACCATTTTTGAAGAGATATTCATTATTTTTGTGAAAAATACTGAAAGTTCCTTACTTATGGTAAATGGTAATCGGGTGGGTCTCTGCTTATGATAGGCATTGGTAGTTATCCAAAAAGCTAGAAAAAAATTTGAATATAAAAAAATAAAATTATAAAATTGATTATATATGTATTATCATCATTTATTGCAACGCTCGTAAATATTTTCAAATTTACTATACTTACCTACCAAAAGAGAGCAAATCAATAGGGCTATAGCCATTGGTTTTCCTCTTAGTCTATGACTGAAGGAATTAGTTTTTATTATTAATTCCTTGTTCAAATAAATTAATAATCCAACCATCGATTTTCAAAGATAAGATAAAACTTAGAAAAATTAAAACAAGTTTCGGAGCAGATGTTTTTCGAACACCAAGTTCGTCCGTAATCTAATGACAAAAAATACTTGAATTAATAGAAATAGAAACGAAACTAAATACATGATGCGAACAATTTGTTGCCATTAAAACTGCTCCAAATACGGCGCCTTCCAATTATAATTTATGATCACCATGATGTCGAGTTGGAACTTTGAATTCTCTTAAGCAGAATAGTATTAACATACTATTTTAAGAAATTATGAGAACTTATCAATTAATAATAACAAAATCTCATACTGGATCTAGTCTTCAATTATTTTAAAAATGAGAAAAAACCATTAAGGTACACAGATCCTCGCTAAATACACGAATACATAATTGCATCCAAACGATCAGAATGAATATTTTCCTCTCCCGTTGTCAGTTTTCATGGCCAGCTAAGCTTCCTGGTTGGTCCTAATTACACAGTTCTTATTTCTGAACTCATCTTTATTTATGACTACATCTTAGAAACTGCCACTGAATTGCTTCAAATGTTCTATTGTTTTTTATATTTGATTTTTAGTACCAGAAATATTATAATCGAAAAGAACTTTAATGTTACGTGAAAATGAAATGAGTAGAGAAACGAAGGATTATTGATTTAATAATAAAATTTATTAATAGAAGATATAATATTGTATCAAAAATATTTATGAAAAATAGTTTCAGGTCATGTGATTCAAATTGTATTAGCAACTATTTAAGAAAGAGCTGGACGAATCTAATCATAAAAGATGTGTGACTTTGAAAAGGCAATTTTTGTTGCTGCTCGTCAAGTTGGAGCCACGACTGATACAACGAAGCAGCTTGGATTCTCGAAGGATATGATACCCAAAATATTCAAGTGTTAGTAAAATGAGTAACAGCTCAAAGAACACCGTCATTTAAACAGACGCAGGAACAGTATATGCAACGTGCAAAAATTGGCAAATGATTTTAATAAGGCTGTTTCCTATTTATCTCTGACAAAACTATGCGCCAAGACTCGAAGTAGATCCAATTCAGCAGTCGCATGCCTACACTAAAACCTTGATTTTTTCAAAGAACAGGAAAGTTCATCTAGCGTGGTGTCTGGACATGTGAAATTTGGAATACAGTTATGTAATCTGTTGAATCATGATACACATTTTTTTTTATTTTAATAAGGGTACGAGTATGCTTTATCAAGACAACTCAATATTCCGATGGTGGTGTCAGGGTAAGAAGCTGGTATTGCCGATATGAAAATGGTCCCTTGATAATTCATGGAAGGTCAATTGCGTGCCACGGACTAGAACATTCTTGCCGATCAAAGTTGTCCTGCATGTGATGGCATCTTTATGCGCAATAAAATTACAGTCATCGTTGTTATAGGGACTATGCGCAGGGATCTTATATTAGAGAGAAATTCTATAGTAGACTAAGTTAAACATTAATGATTAGAAAATACAGAGAACAAAAGATTCAAATTATAAATCTTTAAAAACAAAAAATATATATGAATAAACAA